>APFE030388240.1:1439-15323 GCA_000404065.3 Pinus taeda | reverse complement strand
GCCTCCTAGATTTTTGGAAAATGACGCTTCCGCGCTCCGCGCTTCCGCTTCGCTCCCGCTTCGTGCAACATTGGTTGAAGGCATGATGCTTCAACTGATTCTCCAAGGTGACTCCTTCACCTATCGTTGTGTTGCATTTCGTCATCATGTTGCACCTCAACGCGCTGCACCATGCTACACCCATCATCACTATTCTGCATCTCATCGCACTTCATTAATCATGATTGTACCCATCACTGTACTGCATTATGTGCCATTGCTACACCATGTTGTCGTACTGACCTATGCTCTGTTTGCACCTTGCTTCCTTGTTGTCCCTTGCTTGCTTATTGTCCCTCGCATGCTTGTTGTCCTTAGCATGCTTGTTGTTGCATGCTAGTTGTCCCTTGCATGTTTGTTGTAACATTGCATGCTTGGTGTATTTGTTGCTAAGTACCATACAACTGTGCCAATGTTAGTTAGTTGTCCCTTGCATGCTACTCTCCTTCGGAGATAGACGCTTTGATAATTCTCGACAGTTCTTGACAGTTCTGGCAGTTCCCAGCAGTTCTGGCAATTCCCAACAGTTCCGGTTGTTCCAGCTATTCCCAGTTGTTCCGGCAGTTCCCAGCAGTTCTAGTTGTTCCAGCGGCTCCCGGCAATTCCGACAGTGCCAACAGTTCCCCGCAATTCCGACAGTTCCAGTTGTTCCGGCATTTCCCGGCAATTCTAGCAGTTCCAGTTGTTTCGGCATTTCCCGGCAGTTCCAGTAGTTCCCGGCAGTCCTAGCAGTTCAGGCAATTCCAGTAGTTCCCGCAGTTCCAGCAATTCCCGGCTGTTTTGGCAGTTCCAGCAGTTCCGGTTGTTCTGGCAATTCCCGACAGTTCCGACTTCTACCCTCTGCATCAACTTTCCCAGCTGTTCCGGCAGTTCCCAGCTATTCCGGTAGTTCCGACAATTCTCGGTAGTTCCCGACAGTTCCGGCTTCTGCCCTCTAGATTAGGGCAGCTTTATCCCTTAGGATCTCTCCTCCTACTAAAATCCAAAGACAAGTAGAGAGGAAGAGATCCCAAGTGTGTTTAAAATGACTTGAAGGACACCTCTATTTATACTAAAACGTTGAACACAAGTGGGGTTTATTTGGTTGTTGGCCTACCTTGACGAATTGTCCCATAACACAAATAAATTCATATCTCCATGAATACTTATCAGAATCGGATGATCTTTAGATCAATCCTACACCTCTCGATGAGAGGGATCCAAGAAAAATATCAACTTCCATTAATAAAATGACCCACATGGAGTTTGGCCCTAGTTGCCAATTTTAACAATGCCACTCCAAGACCAAGACACCAATCCTCTTCTTTGTCACTGTTGAGATCATCTTCATCATTGTTGTACCATGACTGCTTCTTCAGCTAGATCACTATTGCACCATGACTGCACCTTCTTCATCACTGCCTTGACTTTGTCTTCATTAAGAACGAGATCATGACTATGATATGACAACACCTTGATGTATGTTGAGACAGAGTATGTTACTCATGAGATCCTATCATCATAATAATGTCAAGACAATGATCATCCTTGACTGCATTGAGAACTTCTCCAAGAGTATGACTGTGTTCTTTCACCGAGATCATCCTTGTCACTGTCATGCTGTGAACATATCACTGTAATACTTATGATGAGAGTGTATACTCCTGTAATATCCATCTGAGAACCATAGGCTCTTTCTCCAACCAAAACACTGTAATATCATCTCCATCTGAGATTCTTGTAACACTGAATTTGTCCGAGATTCCAGAGAGGAATGTGAAGGTGTCACTATAATTATGACCGAGATTTCAGAGGTACTGTACTTGACTGAAGTTGCAGAGCTTGTCCGAGATTCTAAGCTTTTGTGGTGACCCTAGCTCGGTATATATAGTTGTTAGTCCTTCGTATTAAGCCTACATGTATCCATGAAGACTTGTGTCTATTTCTTTGAGCCGAAATGAGTGAATCTAATTCTTTTAGGCCGACATGTCTGTCTTTTACCTCACTTTGTTGGCAGTCTTCTTCTTTGGATGATGGTGTTTGTCTTGGAGGGCTACTTGACACTAGGTTGACCCATATTCATGCTCAAGAAGAGCTCTTTAACATGACTTTGATTCTTTGACTTTCCTAGACCCCTATTGAGTGACCAAGAAACTCATTTGAATAATTTACAATAATAATATTTCATTTTCTTGACAAGTACAAAGATCAAAATTACATTTACAAATACCGAACCTAGTTACACTTTTCTTCAACACCTTTGATGAAGATCAATGATGACTTCTTGGTGATGTCTTTGTGAAAATTCAAGAATCCCACTCGAATCATCTACTGCAAAAACTAATTAAACTTCTCCTATTTGTTAATTTTTGAAACAAATTATTTATTGCTTCCTACAAAAAATATTGAATTTAACACACCTGCAGCCTACATCATTTAAATTATATGCCCAAAACAAGAACAAAACAATAGAGAAAAATTCACACAAGTGACAGTATTTTTTGGACAAATGTCCCCAGAAAAACCCAATGCAGGAAAACCGGTGCAGCAACTCTGAGGGTTTTATATTATTAAGCAGTAATTTCTGAATACAACTCTGGATGCCCTTCCGACAATCCAATTACAGAGAAAATAAATTGGCAGAAAAACTTTGTGAGATTACCTCACTCTACCCGGCAATTCCCAGTTGTTCTGGCAGCTGAACCAACTATCCCGGGCTATCTCTGCATTGGCCCTACGTCAGCTCAACTGGGAAATGTTTGCCCTCTAGAGCAATTTCCAGACCTCCTGGCTTATAAATGTCAGCTCCCTCAGCAAACTCAGACATCTACAGTGAAGACAGCACAACTTCTTCGTGAGCCCTCCTCGCTCAGTGTCAAGCTCTGCGTGGGCCCTTCTGGCCCAGCGTCAACACCTCCTGGGTTTGCGTTGCCTCCTCCTGGTGCCTCTATGCCTCTCTGCTACGTATCCTAGGCTCTAGAGAAGATACTCCAACCCAACTATCCCTGCCCCTTACTGCAAAAGCTCACAATCGAAATTCTCCTGACAGCTCCTCTGCTCTACTTCAGAAAATCGAACTTTTGAACCATTTTTGTGTGTATTTCCAAGTGACACTCAAGCCTCCTTAAATAATCTTCTCGTTGACATTCAACGACCCAGATTAGAAGCTAATCAATGGCTAAGATCATTTCTGTTTGATCCTCATCTTCTTCTAAAAGTTACATCCACAGTTTTTATTAATACCCTTTAATTATTTTATTTTCCTAAGTTTAGACTTAGAGTCCCATTAAAAATAATTAATTATTTTAATAGAATTGTTTCTAGGTGGAATTTCCCAAAACGCTTTCTGGGTTCTTTGGAATGCATGTGCCCAAGCCTCCCTGCAAAAATTGAGACTTAGAGCATATCCAATGCTACTAGAAATCAACACTCCCTCTTAGCGAAGAATGTGCTCTAGCAATGCAACTTGCTGAAGCATTACTCTGTTCTATAACATCTCCCTCTGTGTTGTTGATGTCTAACTGCGCAAATGTTGCATTTGTACTGTTGCTAACCCTGCCACTGTCAACATTGCATCCGTATTGCAACTCCCTCTGAAATTCTACATCTGTGATGTTGTTGGCACTGCCATTGTCAACTGCCACTGCACTGTAAACTATTGTTGCTACTCCATCAACAAAGGAAAAACATCCCAAATTACTGAACATAGTGTTCAGTATGATGCCATGTGAATGCTGGAACCTGACGACTGCTAGTCTCTGTTGTGACCCTCTGAATCTTTTGCGTTGTTGCTGACCTCTGCACTACTACCAACTATGCTCTGCGCTGCTCAATCTCTGGCACTTCTAGCCACTGCAATTGCCTCTCCGACACTCCTCGACAGCATCCAACACTAGTCCATCCTGCTACTCCTGATCTGGGCTCCCATAGCAAGGAATTGATCCAAGAGTTGGGTTCCTCAAGGATCTTGCCCATCTGTAGCTCCTTCGAACTACAGCTCCAAATCAGCCCACCTCCCTCCTGGAGGTATCTCGGCTGTCATGGAAAACTCATCCTCCTCGATCTTAGCAGGCACAGCACTTGGATCGTGCTTCTCATATTTGTCCTTCTTCCTGAGAGTACATTGAGTTGCGTAGTGACCCATCTCACCACACCTAAAGTGTTTTATCTTCAAGACGTCCTTCTTACGTCTCCGCTGCTCCTGCTGTCCCTTCGATGCAAGGGTTGCATTATCCTCCTCCTCCTTGGAGTTCGATCCACTGTTGTTGCTTCCGTCAAGCTTACACTTGACCAAGTCTCTCCTCAGCTCCCTCTTATTTGAGAGTTGCCCCCATCTCATCCCAATTCGGCAAAGTCGCCCTGCCCAAGATAGTCTGGACAAAGACTTGCCACTCATCTGAGACAAAATTGAGGGCCAATCTAACCAACTCTAAGTCTTGAGGTGTAGACCCCATGGCAGATAACCCATCACGGGTCTCCTGAAGCTTCATGAGGAATGTATCCACACGCTCCCCTTTCTACATCTGAGCAGAGCTCAACTTCTGCTCCAAGTACATCTCCTGCTGCTCGAAAGATCCCTAATATAGTGTAGACAACACATCCCACATCTCCTTAGCAATCCCTCTTTTAACAATGTGACACAACATGATCCTTCACTCTGTCGAGGATCATTCTTTTTACCTTGCCATTTCAGCTCGATACTTCTTCAACGGATCCGCATCTACAGGCACAACCACCACGTTGTCGACATATGTCTTGAGGACATACTCATCTAGAAGGAATGACATCCTTGCCTTCCAAATGACATAGTTGGATGCTCCGTCCAACCTATTGTTGATTTGGGGTAGCATCAGATGTGTTCTAGGCCTCAAATTTTGCAAGGAGGCACATGTATTCCAAAGAACCTAGAAAGCATTTTAGGAAATTCCACCCAAAAATAATTTTATTAAAATAATTAATTTTTTAATGGGCCCCTAAGTCTAAACTTAGGAAATTAAAAATATTAATGGGTGTTAATCTAATTGTGGGTGTAACTTCTAGAAGAAGACGAGGATCAAGCTAAAATGATCTTAGCCATTGATTAGCTTTTAATTTGGGTCGTTAAATGTCAACGAGAAGATTATTCAAGGAAGCTTGAGGGTCATTTGGAAACCACACCGAGAGATCAAGAGATCAAATTTCTGAAGTAAGAAGTTCTCAGGAGGAAATTTTGATCGAGTAGATTTCTTGCAGTTGAGGGGCACAGATAGCATCTAGAGAGAGAGAGGTTTTCTCAGTCGAAGAATCATCGGTAGAGAGTGGCAAAGAGTGATCCAGCAACTCTCACGCAGAGGCAGTGCAGAGGGTGACAGAGAGTCTGAAGTTTTGCAACAAGGTCAGTTTCATAAGTCGGGAGCCGGGGTGTGAGACCGAGAGCCTAAGAGCAGTGACTCTATGCAGCAAATCGATCAACTGGATGGGTGACAAAGTGCCTAGAGGGGTTGACGCAGGGACTACGTGAGGACTGCGCAAAGGCAGTGCAGGGCCTGCCAAAGGCACCTCATCTAGTGACCGAATCAGCCGGGATTTTTCTAAGTGATTGTGTGAGGTAATCTCACAAATCTTTTTGTCAGTATTTCTCTCTCTGTAACTGAATAACCCTTGAGGTATTCAAAGATGTATTCAGAATTTGTTGCTGCTTAATAATAATAAACCCTTAGATCTGTTGCACCGATTTTCCTGCATTGGGTTTTTCCGGGGACATTTGTCCAAAAATAACGGTGTCATTTGTGTTGTATTTTCTTTCTTGCTCAGCCTCTTGTTTCCGCATATATATTAATTAAGTGAAGGCTGTAGTGTATATATTTCAATATTTGTCGTAGGAAACTGCAAAAAACTTGTTCATGTAAATCTAACAAGTAGGAGAAATATCATCAGTTGCTGCAGTAGGGATTCCGGTTTAGAAATTTTCACACCTATCCTAATCCCTCAATCCACTGGTTATCATCTCTACCACAAATTTCAAAAATCTCCTTTCTAGTTTTTAATACTGCTGCTCAACCAATAAGAAAACGGACTTCTTGGTGGGAAGTCTTACTAAGGAAGAAATTCCCTCAATCGTGCTTCTTCCTTCTCTTCGAATGTCTTTCTGACTCATAAAACAGCCTGCAGAAACACTGCGTCCCACAATCCCACCAGCTTCTCCTCACGTCGAGGCTTCGGCGCTGCTCCCTCTACCCCGACAAACTTTCGAATTAGGAGTCTTTCCTCTCTGTCGACTCACTCAAAGAGAGACTACCTCAAAAATCAACCTCCAACTAGGACTGCAAAAACCCTCTAGGGTTTCGAACTGCTACCTCCTGCAGCTTTCTCGATCTCCCTCTTCTGCTCAATGCTGGGTTTTCTGGCATTGTTCTTCTTGCTTCACCTACACTCGCTCTGATACCATGTGAAAAATCGAGAATCCCACCTGAATCAACTACTGCAGCAACTGATTAAACTTCTCCTATTTGTTAATTTCTGAAACAAATTATTTATTGCTCCAGCAAATATTGAAGCTAACACACTGCAACCTACACCATTTAAATTATATGCCCGAAATAAGAACAAAACAATAGAGAAAAATTCACACAAGTGACACAGTATTTTTTGGACAAATGTACCCAGAAAAACCCAATGCGGGAAAACTGGTGCAGCATCTCTGAGGGTTTTATATTATTAAGTAGTAGTTTATGAATACAACTCTGGATGCCCTTCCGACAATCCAAGTACAGAGAAAACAAACTGGCAGAAAAACTTAGTGAGATTACCTAACTCTACTGGGCAATTCCTGGTTGTTCCGGCAACTGAACCAACTGTCCCCGAGTCCCCGACTATCTCTGCACTGGGCCTACATAGGCCCTGCATCAGCCTCAAAAGGCTCTACGTCAGCTCAACTGGGAAACATTTGCCCTCTCAAGCAGTTTCCAGCCCTTCCGGCTCAGAAATGTCAGCTCCCTCAGCAAACTCGGACTTTTGCGCTGAAGACAGCACAGCGTCTGCGTGAGCCCTCCTGGCTCAGCGTCAAGCTCTGCGTGGGCCCTTCTGGCCCAACATCAACCCCTCTTGGATCTGCACTGACTCCTCTTGGTGTCTCTCTGTCTCTCTATTGCGTATCTTGAGCTCTGGAGAAGATACTCCAACCCAATCATCCCTGCCCCTCACTACAAAAGCTCACTATCGAAATTCTCCCGGCAGCTCCTCTGCTCTACTTCAGAAAATCAAACTTCTGAACTCTTTGTGTGTATTTCCAAGTGACCCTCAAGCCTCCTTCAATAATCTTCTCGTTGACATTCAATGGCCCAGATTAGAAGCTAATCAATGGCTAAGATCATTTATGCTCGATCCTCGTCTTCTTCTAGAAGTTACACCCACAGTTTATATTAATACCCTTTAATTATTTTATTTTCCTAAGTTTAGACTTAGGGTCCCATTAAAAATAGTTAATTATTTTAATAAAACTGTTTCTGGGTGGAATTTCCCAAAACGTTTTCTGGGTTCTTTGGAATGCATGTGCCCAAGCCTCCCTGCAAAATTTGAGACTTAGAGCACATTCGATGCTACCAGAAATCAATAGTCTTCAATGGTAAGGACCTTGATTCGTAGATCTCTTCAACTTGGCCTTCTTTTCTTGATGATGATCCCAAGACTTCTTTGTAGACTCCTTCGATCTAGGGTTATAATGCTTTTTTGTAGATCTTGTCTTAAAGATGATCTTTACTTTGATGCCTTTCTCGAGATTTGATCCTTGAGTGTCCCTTGATAAGATGCCCTTCCTTGACTTTGTCACCTTAGCTCTAATACCATGTTGAGAAATCTAGGGCATCAGGATTAAGTGATTTCTCTTCTATTAGTAATTGCTTGTGAGTGCCTTTAACTTCTTAGATTAGGATCTTCTTTTACTTAGATTATTAGTGTTCTTTTTCATCGAACAGTGACCAATGCATAAACCATAAAGAGACAAGAGACACAAAATATAAGCTATCAACCAGGGCGAAAGCCTCTCCTTCTTGAGAGGAAAACCCGAATAAATTCTTCTTCTTATAGAGATTCCAATTGACGAATACCAAGACCAAGACCCTTGACCTATTTGCCACTCCAAGACCAAGACCCAAACAATCCTTCCGCTCCTTTCTTCTTCTCAACTACTCTTCAACTTCGGCTTCCTTCTGCTTCAAACCTGTACCTTATTTCGACCTCCTTGGAAACCCTAGTTGCAGCACTAATGAGAGAGATATATGGTGATCTAATCCCTTAACCTTCTTCGCTTGGATTGAATAGCTATCTTCTTCAACTCAGCTTGCTGAATTGACTTCACAAGTGACCTTGTAGACCTTGGTTCTTATCGGTTCCTTCTGCAACAGAGGTTGCCTCCTTTCTTTCGTACGTGTGACAAGAAACAACCCTAAAAACAGTCCCAAAGCACTCCAAAAGATTTTGTTGTTCCTTTTCTTTACTTCGCTGATTATAGGACCATCTTCTTTGATCTTTTTCGAACTTTTCTTTCAGACCTATGCTGCACCGAAATTTTGTATTCTAAACTGAGGTCGAGCTGCCTATTTATAGTGGTTTCCCCCTCAAATTAGCCGAATTGATGGTGGATGAGCCGACATGTCAGTTGGAGGAGTTTATTAATTCCATCTTGAAGCCAACTTGCTAGAAGATGCTTATGTTTGTCTTGGAGGGTCTTTTGACTCTTTTAATGACTTATACAAATGTTTAACATGCCCAAGAAAGGTCCTTCATACATGACATAGACTCAAATTGACTTTTATGACTAGATGACAAATCCTAAAGGCTCACAATGGAAGCTATCACTAAAAATAAAATTCCTTGCTCATGAAACCCATGAGACAAGCATTACAATAACAATTTTATTTTTCTTCTTTACATCAATTACATAAAATCACAATTACACGTGTCATTATGAAGACCGAACCTAGTTACACTTTTCAACACCCCTATGACTCCAAACCTGAAGTTATAATTTAGATTCTTATGTGGTAGATTCTTAAATGAATAGGCAGTTGATTGGTTCCCTAATGTATCTAGTGAATACCAAGCCTTTTATATGTTTTGCAATGAATACTTTGATATTTCATGATTGAACCAAGGAAAATCCAATGGATTGTTGAAACGCATGTGCTCTAATACTTGAAGGACATAGTATATCATATTTTTAAGGTATGTGGATAATGGTGAGCTGAAGCTAGATGTTTTTGATGATTCTGATTGGACAAGAGATGAAAGTGCTAGGAAGAGCACGTTAGGGCTTTGTTTCAGCTTAGAATCAAGTATGGTACCCTAGTTTTGCATAAAGCAGAAAGCAGTTGCACTTAGTTCAACAAAGGGAGAGTATACGTTAGTTAGTTCTACTAGTTGTGAGGCCATATGCCTTAATAGCTTGATAGCAAAGTTGACCAATCAGAGGTTGGAGCCCATTGTGGTATATTGTGACAATCAGAGTTGTATCAAATTTTAACTATTTCATGATCATTCTAAGCACATAGGTGCAGTACCATTTCTTCAAAGATAGAGTTCAAAAGGGAGGAAGGTTATTGAGTGTCTTCATTCAAGCTTGCAAGTTGCAAATGTTTTGACGAAGCCCCTAGCAATGAGAGAGTTTGAGATGCTAAGAGAGAGACATGGTTTGGCAGAGAACACCTTGCTTGCAAAGAGGGAGAATTAGTTTTCTATGCCTATGTTGCTCAAAAATTGTTCTCTTCAACACAACACACTCACTAGTGTTAGTAGAGTGTGCAACCTTGATATCTGCATAGCAATTTCGGAAATGGTAATTTAGGACATGACAATGATGAGTTGGCACAACAGTGCATATGTAAACAAAGGTAAAGGCACATGCATGCCTCTAGCATGCATGGGCCATCCATAGAGAATTCCATATTTAGGATTTACTTTAAACAGAAACTGTTGTTTTGTTTTTAGTTTAGATTTTTCAAGATTCAAAGAAAGCACATGACTTAGAAAGCCTTCCAACTTTAGAGTATGCACTATGTTTGTGTTGGTTTCCAAATTTAGACCACGGGCATTCTACTCTAGGAGGATTGGCACTTTATTCTAGTAATTTTCTCGTGCAAGTAGGGTGCATATCTCTAGCCAAATTTAGAGTTAGAGTTTTACTTCTGCATTTGGGTGCACCATAGTAATGGCTTTTTTTAAATCCCTAACCTTTCTTAGTCTATAAAATAAAGGTAGGGTTGGGGTGTTTATTCATTCAGTTTTGAGCTATTGTAATGTCTTCCTACTTTCTAATTTTATAGAAGACATGTCTGATTGAGAATTCAGATCTGTACTCACTGTAATTATTTTGAAACTGTTAGTGTTTGTAGATCCAGCATTCCTTCATCCTCTGTATATTTCTATTTCTATTACCTAGGATTTGTCTAGCAGTACAACTTTGTTTACCATGTGCTGAAAATTTAACGGGAGAAATATTTTGTACTTTGTTGAAAGCTCAGTTGCAGGAAACTCCTAGATGGCTGCGTACAAGTCTAAAAAATGCCAAGAAACGTGGAAACTGGTACAAAACGGCTTGGAAACATTGCCGGCCACCCCATAGGGTATTTCCAAACCAGTCCTCAAAACGCCAAGAAACATAGAAACTAATATGAAATGCCTTCGAAACATCGTTGGCTATACCATATTTGTATATTTTATATACCATGTTTCCCTTGACATACCCATTTTGGGGGGAGAGGGTCACGTTTCTAGGCACTACCATTTCAGAAACTTGTAGAAATTTCCACGTTTCCAAAAACTTAGGTTGTAAGGGTTGTATCCCCCAACTACAATAGAAATCAAGGACGATAATTGCTGCAACTTTGCAAACATGTGTGAATATGTATTAGCTTCATAATTGAATATAGTTTTGTACTTTATCCTTATCCCCTTATTCTTATCCCTCATCCTTATCATTATTCTTGTCCCTTATCCCCATCATGTCACGGACCCACTACATTTTATTTCCTTTGAGACTTAGTCAACTTAGATCACTCTCTCCATAATTTGGTACTGTATTCAAATTACTGTACAACCTATGCATACAGTTCTAGCAATCTTCTTCTCTTATGCTTGCTTACTTTTCCTCTTACCTTTTCCTTGTACTTGAGCGTCTATCCATTGCAGGTATTGTGCTAATATGAATGTGTGTTGAATGACATTGTTACTTCTATTTATGGTTTGAATGAATGGTTTTAATGGCTGCTTGTATCTATGGGTTGTATCAAATTCTAACTTCTCTAGATTACTAATAAAAAAGACACCATTTTGAGCTTTCCTAAAGATTGTATAAGAAAAACAAAAAAAGATAGACGTGATGAGAGGCAGATATCGGTCATGAGTCTAGCGCCTTGAAAACTTTGGAGAGAGGAGTGGATGCAACCCAATTACTGCTCTCCTCCCTTCCACTGATAATCATATGCACATCAGCTTGTAACGTTATTACAAGTTCGAAAAATTTTCCCAAGTCTAGGGGGGGCTCAACTAGATACACTAGCCCACCGTCTTGATAAATAAATGCAAGTCCCAGTTAAATCCTTTAAGTCTCGTGTCATATACTCCAATGACTAAAATGCAGAGCAATAGCAAAATATCTGGTGTTTAAAACTATGGTCTGTTCTAAAATTGACATAACATTTTTGTTTGAGAATCGGTATAGAGCAAGACTAATTGCTTATTTACGATAGTCAGAGTTGTATTAAGAAGAGGTTTAACCTTAGGGTTACTTGCCTTGTGAAGTTCAGTGCCTGCGAGAAGGGTATCCACCTCATCGACAGTCCAAACTAAGGGAACGCATTCCTGGTGAGGCAGAAGCTGGAGGTAGGCGTACCAGGGAGAATTGGTTCCCTTACTCCTTTCGTACATGAAAGCTACAGCCAGACCCAGGGCGCCCCCCAGCTCGGCCTCTTCTATCATATGACCAGCCGCTGATGTCCTAATGGTGAGACATGCCTTCTTAGGTATTGTAGCGATTACATCTCCCTCCTTGAGATCGACGATAGCCCTTACCCCAATGCCTGAAACACTTCCTTCGTCAATGCACAACTGCAGGGAATTGCTGTACTCAATGCCATTGTCCATCATCCATCTCTTGAATGCTCTCACTCCCCTCCCTGTCATACTCAGTTCTTCTCTCAAATGGTGGTGAGGTAGGTTTTCTTTGTTTCCTTTGGTGTCACTGGCTTTTTCCAAATCTCGCTCAAATGAACTGGAAATGACTTTGTTCGGAACTTAGCTGCCGTGGGAATCACCCATGCCCATGCATCCAAGGACTTAGATAATAGCCAGCCATGCCTTTTTACGTCAAATTGCATAACCAACTCAAATAAGAAAACATAGCTGTGTGTTCTGCTGAGGATAGGCCTTCTTTTAAGTTACGTTACTAAAGTGAATGAGAGGGATATCCCGCTCAGGATAGGCTTTCTTTAAGTTACGTTACTCAAGTGAATGAGAGGGATATCCCGGCTAAAGGGAAGAAGCCCTCTAGAGTGAGTTCACGATTCTTACTTTCCTGCAAAGTGAATGGAGGTTTAAACTATTCACTCGTCAATCACATAATTGATTTTGATTATGTATAGCATTAAAATGAAAAGATTTTAGGGTTCTTTTTTCTTTTGCATTGTTTGATAACAAAATTATATTTTATTTTATTTGTTTGAGCGGATATTTTTTTTTGAATTTTCATAGTAAACCAATTATTTCGGAGCATTTGAGATTTTATCTTTCTGGACTTGATAGATCCGGAGTTAAAATAGATCTATCTTGGTTTCAGGGGCCAAAGAAAATCTAATATTAATATAATTATTTTAAATATGCTAAATATGTCTCAGATTAATCTGGTCATTTTAATTTTAAATTTTTTTAGTTACCTCAGTTTGTTGAGATGATAAATATTATTAATAACTTTAATGATGAAATAAAAAAAAATTAATGTAAAGTGACAATGTAATAGTGTTGAATGATAGAAAATGTGAATAATAAGAATATAGTCGATTACAAATAGTCTTCAATGTGATTAATCTCAAACTAGTTTCTTCTACTATTCTTATTGTCACCCTTGTTACTTTTGTCATCTTTTCATATCTATTATATGAAAATGGCAGTTTAAATCGTAAACCATTTAAATATTTAGCTCGAGCTATTGTAGTAAACATCATACCATCTTTCTTTCTGTCCAATATTAATAGGTTGAATTATTATAACACAAAAATCAATGTACATTGTCAATATTTTTTGTGCTTACATTAAAATCGATGCACAATGTTAATCCAATCACTTTAAAATTAATGTACCATCATACGTCCAATTACATCAAATATGAAATCAACATCTACAATGAAATCAATGCAACTAATGCAAGAAATCAAATAATATTAAAAAACAATATTCACACTGAAATCAATGCTTCTAATGCAAGCAATCAAGTAGGATTAGAAATCAACATTTACACTCAAATCAATGCATCTAGTGCAAGTAAGCAAATAGGATTATAAACCAACATCCACACTGAAATCAATTCATCTAGTACAAGTAAGAAAATCGGATTATAAACCAACGTCTACACTAAAATCAATGCATATAGTGCAAGAAATCTTCTTCCCTCCCCCCCTTCCATCTGTATCTATAAATCCCTTCATCTCTCTATATTTGTCTCTCTATCTCAACCCCTCAAAAGCACACGCTCTCTCACCCCATATATATCAATCTCTATGTCCCTGTCTCTCTCCATATGTCTCTTATTCCCTCTCTTCTCTTTCCATATATATCTCTATCTCCCTTTGTCTCTCTATATCACCCCCAAGACATACACTCTCTTTCTCCAATCTATCC
>APFE030388224.1:115050-125094 GCA_000404065.3 Pinus taeda | reverse complement strand
ATAAACACAGAGTACCCTTCTCTCTCCTTCTCCCCGTCTGATGGAAGATGCCACGTATACTGTGTTTACGCCGAATCCTTGTGGAAGAACACCGGAATGCACCCCGCTATGACGGCATCGAATGTCGACCGGCGCGTCTGTGAGTCGCCGCGGGGCTGCAGGCAGAAGACTGACTCCATGAATGCCTGTATGACCGGCTCAGCCTCGTGGCTGCACCGCGCCGCCACGCAATCCCGGAGGCGGCATCTATCCGGCGAGCGGGCGCAGAGACGCATAAGCAAACTGCGGAAGCCGCCGTCGCTGACGTAGGGGCGTACTGAGCCGGCAAAGGCGAAAAGCCGAGTCCTCGTGGATGCCCTCACCCGGGTCGTCCACTCCTCGATTTGCCGAGAAGATGACGGGTGAAACGAAGACGGATACGGGATGGCCTGTTCGTTGGACTGCCACGGGCGCCTTTCGATCGTCAGCAAGGTCATGTTAGGAACCCCAGGGACCTCGAGCAAACCAGTTCCCCAGCCCTTGCCAGCACCGAAGTCCCAGGCCGTGCGACCCATCACCATGAAGTGATTTCTTCCTCCGCTTCGATTCCACTCGTCTCTGTTTCTCAGCCACGACATGATCCCCACACCGTGCGACGACTCGGGCACTCTGTCCGGTTGTGGATACAAATATCTGAGACCGTCGAGGCCCGCGTAGTAAGGCACAAACATGGCGTCGGCCATGTCAGGGTCGGGAGTGAGGCATCTGTATTGCTTCATCCTCTCGTGAAATATGATCTCCAGCATATAAGTATTCGTGTCGAACCAGCCATCGCCCAGGGAGCTATTATACGGTGGCCCGAAGCCATAGTTGGCGGCGCGCGGACAGAGGTTCAACCAGGGCGCGAGACCGAACTTGCACCGTTTCAAGATATCTGCGTTGAATTACGTAGGAAGTTGGTACATGAAAATTCTTTGACCCCTGCAACTATCGGCGACGAGAGGCATCTTGAATTGTTGGGGATGGAGAGTTTTCCATGTCCATACGAACATCAATAACAGCAATACGAAGAGCGCGTAATTCGTTTCTTTCATGGCCCCGTTTGTGCTATGATCGGGGGAGGATTATGAATTATGTCTATGCGCAGGTTGAGTGCATCGAATTTGTATGTACGCGCAGATCGCAGCAGGGCCTTCTGACGGGGTCAGCGGGGTATGAAGACTTGCTCATGTTTAAGGGCGTGAGGAGTAAATTGTGGTGGGGACGTGGGAAAAGGTAAAAGGGCATCTCGGGATGTGGGACAGGGTTGATCGTTAAAACATGAACATGTGAAATCACGAAGGCTTATAACGCCTTTGTAAAATGATGAATATTTTCACCTCGGTTTTGTCGAAGAATCTTTAAAAGAATTATGTATAGAATTTGGGTGAGTTGAGGAAGAAATGAGCAATAGGATTAATACACGTTAAAACATGAACATGTTATGACGCCTTTTACAGATAGAATTTATTGTAATAATATTTATGTTCAATTTTTTAAATTGAATTTATAAATAAACATTTATTTGTGAATTTATTTTGGTGTTTGGGTAGCATAGTTGTGATTTGTTTTATTGAAATTTAAGTTTATAATATGTTTAAGTTTTTTAATATAATAATTATGCTGAGTTTTTAAGTAAATATATATTAGGGTGTTTTAAACTGAATATTGAATGGTATTATTAGTAATTTCTTTCTTATTTTGGTTTATAATGATTTTTGGTAAGAAAAATTAGAATAGTAAATTTTGAATTATGAATTTGTAAATCTGTAAATTTATTATTTATTTAAAATATTATTTTAATAATTAAAAAATCAAATTTCACACTACTATATATTTGGAAAATACATTTTGATAACATGAATTCATAATCTTATTCATACTTTTAAAGTAAATGTTGATAACAAAACATCTTCCCTAAAATATTTGCATTTATTTCTAAATTTTTTTTTAAATTATAATCATATATATTTATTATATATAGTCTTTGTGGAAGAGGCTCTCTACAACTCAGAGTTAGTATATATTGTGAACATACATAGTGAATATATAATAAAAAAGTTAAAATATATAGAGTTTAGTATATGAGAGATATGTAATGTGAAGAGTGTAAAATTAAATGTTAGCTCAATTATAAACAAAATTCAAAGTAATAAAATAATAGAAAAACATTTTTTATTTTGATGTTGGTTTTTTTAATAAATTATAATAATAATAAATATATTTTTAAAGAAACTTAAAAATGAAAATATTTTAAATATAAAGATGTGAAATTTATATAACATAAATAATATTATTTAAAATTCTGTATGATTTATTAATAATAATAATAATAATATTATAGATCTATCTTTAATAAAGACTACTAGATTATTAAAATATTTTTTTTTTGTAAATTGGTCTAATTCTATTATGGTACAAAACTTCAAAAACTTACAACGAGGCGCACCTCAGATATCACCATCCTACAGAGGTGCATTTTGCAACATTGATATCCTTATCCAGCCAGGCATTTGTCCTACCCCAGGTTTGGGAGACTTGCCTGCTGTTACAAAACTCTGACAGTGAGGAAAGAAACCTTGAGACCCATACATATTCTGAAATACAGACTTTTTAACCAGAACCCAAAACCCCATGACTGACTCAAAAAACATATTTCCTGACTCGATGTTCCGCCATTGAAGCCGCACACAGAAGCATATCATGAGAACTATGGTTGTTCTGCCGAGGACTGAGCAGAGCAGCAACCTTACATAGAGAGAGAGCACTGAAAAGACGCAGATCATGAACCAACAGATAAACAAAAAGACATTGCCATACCCTTCGCCCGATAGTCCTGAGAACTGGCTCAATCGTCCACAGAGGTGGATGGCACCTCTTCCACCACTCTGCAAGCATACGGGTCCGGCTCGCTTGAGTCTGTATGAGGGGCATCGTCTTCCGCTGGAGCGCTTGGACCTGCCACGTCTCCCGCTGATGCCTCTGCCAAGTTGCGCTGACCCTGCTCTAGAGCTGGAGGATGAATTGTTGGACAGACCCTCTGGGCAGGAGACAGGGTTGGTTGATCCAAGACTGGGGTCGGAGGCCTTTGTTCCTCTGCCGCTGGAAAACGAACCTCATGCTCGCATTTCTCAATTTTAACAGACACATAGTAAGTGTCGGAGTCCAGAAGGCAAGGGAAGCTGAACCTAGTTGAAGGATGGGAGCTGTGATTACATACCAGGGCTTGAGCTTGCCCTTGCCTTCTACCGCGTCTGCGAAGAGCACTGTTAGCATCGTCCAACAACGAATTAGAGGAATGAGGGAGGAGGGCTCGCCCTCTTGCCCCTCCCCGAGACCCGCCACAACGGCTACTGGCGCGAAGCCTCTCCCGAGGCATTGCAGACCGGGGTGGACACGGAGGAGGCTAGAGTAGCAAGGAATTAACTGAGAATTATGAAGCTGGTTAACAGAAGGCACAGAGGCACGGAAAGGCCAAAGAGCAATAGGAGGAACAGGTAAATGCAGGGGAAAATCGCCTCGACAGATGTGGGAAAACTGGATAGCAGGCCACGGAATGGTGAGCCAACAGCAGCTGAAGACTAGCGCTGAAATTAGGGAGAGAAATGCAGGGAGTCGGCTTGTCTCTTTGCCGCGCCTGCCTTTCTGAACCTGCCATAGCACAAAAGTCCAGAGTCGAATGTGAACCATAACAATCGGAAAACCATACATTATCGTTCATGTGCCTCTGTCATTATATTGATATGTCCTGCAGCGTGCCATGTGCGACCCAAAGGCCTTCATTAGCTTCCCGCAGGGCGGAGTTGCAGACCTCGCGCGCGGATGGATGATCGAAGCGGCTCGAATGCTGTGAACGAAGCGTCTGGAGGGAGAGTTAAGGCAGGGCGTTAATGACCGTGTACAGGTGGCGGGCCTGGGCTGCCACTTGCCGGGTGGGAAGCCCGCCCCCGTACACCTTTCACGTACTTGCACCCGCATCCGGGGGATGAAGATCCTGGAGCACCAACATATGGCAATCCTTTTGAAGTTTTGTATCCTTTGCGTCATGGAGAGAACCTGCGTAGTGTGGACCCTGCTGATTCACCCCTTGGTTTGCAAGTCTATCTGCTACTTTGTTGGCAGTTCGCCTAACATGCTTGAAGATGATACTGTTAGGGCGCCGTAGCCTGTCTTCCAATGCTTCTAACCTGCTGAGGAGTCTCCAGCTGGAGGCAATTTTTGCTGCTGAGGATCCTGCTTGGATTCTGACAGCTGCATTGATAAGTATTAGGGAATCTCCTTCTACTTCCAACGGATAGAAGTTGTGTTGATCAGCCACACAGATTCCTTTCCACATTCCTTCCAACTCCGCCATGTTGTTGGTATTTGTTCCAGTCGAACCATAATAGATGTATTCTGCTGATCCTTCTGCGTTTCTGATGACTCCTCCATATCCTGATGGACTTGGGTTCCCCTTAGCAGCCCCATCAAAATTAAGTTTAAAAGTAGCTCCTGCAGGGGGGGACCATTGGGAGGGGGATGTGATTTTGGAAGGATTGCTATGAGTATCCAACTGGGAATAGGAGATATTGAGATTCCAGGAATTCCAGATGTTTTTTTCCTGAGGTGAAGTAGGCCAGTCATTTTCTGTCCAAGCTCTGAGTGCTAGCGTTTCTTGTAGATTATACTTCAGGAGTAGCCAGAGGATTTCTGCGGATCTGCTTTTGTTGTTGAAGACTCGATTATTTCTTTCCTTCCATAATGCCTAGTATAGAAAGCCTGGAATGAGATTCCATAGTAAGTTCAAAATTGGGCTTTGATAGGGTTGCTTGGGCCAAGTTCTGAGAATGCTTGCGATGTCCCCTTGCCTTTCCCTTTTACCATTATTGCAATGATCGACTCTATTCCATATCTGAGCCGCGAGAGGGCATGTCTCCATGAGATGAGTGATGGTTTCCTCCTGAGCGGTGCAATTGGGGCATCGTGAGGGGCCTATAAAGCCTCTTCTTTGATGATTATCCCATGTGAGAATGCGTCGTTTGCTTAGTAGCCAAAGGAAGGTGGATATCTTGGGCCACAATCTTGGCTGCCATATATGAGTCCATAATTGATCCTTGTCATTAGTGCTTTGGTCATAGCGTATGGTATAGGCCTCCTTGGTGGTGAAGATTCCTCTTGAGGTGTGGCCCCATCTCAGTTTGTCCTGCTGGGAAGAGGGAATAATTTTCCTTTGAAGAAGCTCTTGGTCTATATCAGCATATGTTTCTTCTTGCCAGTCTGTCTGCTAGGATCTAGCTGGTTTCCAAGTACAGAAATCTTGAGGTTCTTGTTGCTGCCAAAACTGAGAGACTTTAGTTGTATTAGAGTGTTGCATATGGTGCTGCTAGCGCGGTTTGTGGAAGAGCGTGGCAAGTTTTGGCAATTGCTGCCATGAATCCTCCCAAAAACGTGCTGATGTCCCTGAGTGGATCTCCCAAAAACTGTATGTCTGTATGAAGGCGCAATGAATTTTAGCCGAGTTCCAGATCATGGATCTTGTAATGCTCGGACTAATTCTGATGAGATCGTTCCACTGACTTCCCAGTGCGTATTTAGCTTGCCACAACTTTGCCCAGGGGATGTGCAACTTTACTAGCCAGTTCCACCAAATTTTTGCTCCCATTGTGCTGTTGCTTTGTATGGGGTCCCTTAGTCCTAATCCTCCATTGGCATTAGATTGACATACTTCCGCCCATTTGACAAGGGCCCATTTTCTGTTGAGTCCATTCGAGCCCCAGAGAAAGCCCCGTTGGAGGTTACGGATAGCTTTGAGCACCCATTTGGGTGCTGCTAGAAGAGAAAAAAGATACAGGGGCATTGCTTGGAGGACCGATTTGATCAGAGTAAGTCTACTGGCTATATTGAGCGATTTGTAGGTCCAAGAAGAGATTCTCGCTTCCAATTTATCTAGAAGCGTGCGCCAGGAGGCGTGCTTGAGGGCTGAGGCCATGAGAGGAGCCCCCAAATACTTGGATGGCAAAGCAGCAATGGAGAAGCCCAGAATTCGAGCTATATTACGCTGAGTGGAGACAAGGGTGTTGAAGAAGAAAAGTTGAGATTTGGAGGCGTTGATCGAGGCTCTAGAGGCTTCAGAGAAAAGAGAGAGCAAAGATTTGAAGGCTTTAGCTTCTTGGGAAGAGGGATGACCAAAAAGCATTGTATCATCCACAAATTGCTGATGAGACAATGGATTAAGACCATGAAGTGCTAAGCCTTTGACTGCTTTGGAGGAAACAGCGTGATGGAGGAGGCGACTGAGCCCTTCCGCCATAAGAATGAAAATGAACGAGGAGAGAGGGTCCCCTTGGCAAATGCCTCGCGATGAACGGAAGGGCATGGACGGGGAACCATTGAGGAGAACTAAAAAGCAGGGGGAGGATATGAGGTTCATAATCCAACGCGTCCAGGTTGCACTGAATCCGAAGGCTAGCAGCATTTGCTGGATATATTCCTAACTGAGTTTGTCAAAGGCTTTAGATAGATCAAGCTTCATTATCATGCCCGATTTTTTGAGAATTTTTAGTGAGTGGATTACTTCATTGGATAAGATGATGCCATCCATAATCTGACGACCCTCGACATAACCTGTTTGTTCTGGAAGAATAAGCAGAGGGAGGAGGGGTTTGAGTCGATTGGCCACAACCTTGGAAATGAGCTTGTAGATAACATTACAGAGGGCAATTGGCCGGAATTTATCAGGTGTGTTGGCTTCTTCGCCTTTGGGGACTAGAGCAATGAATGTGGAGTTGAGGGAGGGAAGGACCCAATGCATGGAGCAAGATTCTTCCACCAAGTCCCACACTTCAGCGCTGATCAGATCCCAAAATTCATGAAAGAAATTAGCAGTAAAACCATCAGGCCCAGGTGTCGTACCATCTTTGAGTTGCGCCATGGCTTCTTCGACCTCCTGCATGGTGACTTGTTTAAGGAGATTTTGATTTTGATCATCAGTGATTATCTTTGGAACATGTTGAGTGACCGATTTGATGGCAGCTTCACAGCTTCCTGGTTGTTCTTTGAGTGCCTCCTGGAAGTGATCTCTGAATGCCTTCTCAATATCTTCATGCTTTTCTATTCTGTCCCCCTGACTGTTGTTGATGAAGGCTATGTTATTATGCATTCAGCGTTGGATGGTGGATCGTTGAAAGAATTTTGTATTATTTTCGCCCTCTTTTAGCCATCTGATACGTGATTTTTGCTTCCACAGGATTTCCTCCTGTAGCCTTCGGGCTTCTAGCTCCATCCAGAGGGAGTGTTCTTTGTTGGCTAGTTCTTCTGTCCTACCTTCTGTGATGATGGTTTGCTGAAGGTCAGACATGTTCTGCTCTAGATTTTTTCTTGCATCCAGGATGTTGCCAAATTTTGATTTATTCCAGGCCTTGATTGCTTGCTTAAGGTGTTTGAGCTTCTGTTGAAATTGATACATTTTTGCTCCTGTTGGAGGAGTGAAGGACTTCCGAACATCTTGCACCATTCCTTTGAATTCCGGGTTAGTGAACCAGAAGGACTCAAAATGAAAGGGGCGATTGGAATGTTTACCTGGACTTGTCCATTGGAGCATAATGGGCCAATGATATGAGCCTCCTTGGGGCAGGATGGAAGCGTGAAGCGCTCCGCCCAAATGAATGGTGTTGTCTGAAATGAGGAAGCGATCTAATCTGGATGAGATGTAGTGAGGTCCCCTCCGTTTGTTTGTCCAGGTGAACAATCCATTTGAAGTCTGTAGGTCTATGAGCTGGTTGGTTTGTATGAATTCTTTGAGGCCTGTGCTGTCCTCTTCTAGTTTCATCCATCCTCCTTTTTTTTCCTTTAGACTGGTGATGATATTAGAGTCGCCTCCACTTATCCAGAGAGGGTGTTGTCTAGTTGAATTGAGTGCTGTAAGAGCTTCCAACACTTCTAATTTTTGATGCAAGTCCTGTGGGAAGTATGTATTGGTCAGTAGACCATGTATCTCCGTACCAAGGATATGAAATGAGGCTTGAATAAAGTTGCGTGAAGCATGAAAATCCTGTAGAGTGATGGACTGCGGATTCCAGACTATAGCTAGTCCTCCTGAGGCTCCTAGCCCATCAACTGAAACAGATCTGCTGCCAGGCCAGGCTTTGCGAAGGATTTTTTCAAGAAGGACATTGGTACTTTTAGTTTCCTGTAGAAAAACAATTGCTGGTTTCTCTAACTGAATCATGGTTTTTAACATTCTGTGTTTTGAGGGGCTGTTGAGCCCTCTCATGTTCCATGAGATGAGCTTCATGAGGAACTTTGGTGTTTGGGCTTGTAGAACTTTGTCAACTTTGGAAATCGCCCCGATTCCATTAAGATCTCACCCAGAATAATGGTTCGTTGTAGATCAGTCTTGCGTCCTCTTTTTTTTGTTTCTTTGAGGATTTTATTTCCATCCCACGGACTGTCTGCTTGTATGCCCAGACATTTACTACGTTGTGCTTTGATGAGAACCCCTTCTAGTCTATCTATTTCCCAGGGAGGGATGGAGTTGTATTCTTTCTGCTTACATGCTGCTTCAAGTGTGAGGATATCCAGCCCATCTAGACTCACAGTCTCTGGATCTTCCTCCATATTGATAGGGGTGTTCTGAGGATCATCTGCACTACCTTCTTGCAAACTTAAAGCTAAGGCTGCATCGAGGTCCATGTCTGAGGGCCGAGGGCCTGCTACTGACTCCGGGATTTTCTCCTCCAAGGATGGAGGGAGCTTTGAGGGCGAAGGGGGAGATGGATCCACCTTGGGATTGGGATGATTGGAGGAGGATGGAGGGGCAAGAGTGGACAGAGAGTCTTGCGAGGGCTTATCTGAGGTTTCACGAGGGGTGAGGATTTGGAAACGGTTCCAGGATTCGGGCTTTTTGGGGCTGGAGGGGGCAGCAGGTTTCTTTTTTGCATGCCTTCGGTGGGAGGTCACTTTTGTGAAACCATCTGAATCTTTAGGAGTTTTATTGACAGCAGCTTGGGTCTGGTATTCAATGGGCATTCCCTAAAGAGATGGCCATGCTCATGGCACTTACGACAACGAAAGGGAATGTGTTCATAAGCTAAAGGTTGAAGCCATTCAAGATCATCGTGGAAGAGACTTACCGAGTCTGCAAGGGTTTTTTTAAGCTGCATCTGGACGCAGATCCGGGCATAGGAGGTGAATCTTCGGTATTTGGTGTCCTCTGCTACTTTGATGAAGGTGCCAATGCTGTTACCAATGTCCTGTAATGTTTCTTATTTCCAGTATTCTCTGGGCAGGGAATACAAGCGAATCCAGACTGGAGCATGACTGAGATCCTCCGTATCTGGGTTGAATCGTGGCTTCTAGTCACGAAGGAAAAGACCCGAGGAGTTGAAGAAGTATGGGCCTCCTTCGAATACTCTGGTTTTGTCTTCTAAGCAGTGAAAAATAGTTGTGAAGAAGCCTTTGGGTCCTAATAACAGGGAGACTTGTCCTTTGGGCTTCCATTTGGATTCAATCCATCTGTGAAGGGCCTTCTCAGTAGGCCAGGAAGCCAGAAACTTGCCAATCAGTGCATGATCTTTCAGATATTGTATTTCGCCATTGATACGATGGCTTGGTAGCTCTACTTTAATTCGTTCTTTAGCTTTTGGAATGCATGTGGTTGACGTCGCCTTTGGTTGTGACGCACCCAAGTCTGTGTCATTTTGGTCATCAGCGCCCGGGATGTCCACGTTGGCATTGTTTTTTTCCTGGCTGTGATCGCGTTCAGAGCTCTGAAACCGTGTAGCAGATTTGCCAGAAGAGAACAGGGGAATAGATGACTCTGTGTTGCCCACTGTCCTTGATGAGGAAGGTGGGGGAGGAACGGACCCCGTCCCTCCCGCCGGACTTGCCATATTTAGTTAGCGACCAGAATTTTGATGATTAGCGATCCAGCGGTACCGTGCAGGGATGAAGTTACCAGGTTGCAGAGATGCAGGTATGTACATCTGCTGCAGAGGGCAGAGCAACGACTGCTAGGGTTTTCTCTAATTACTAGATTATTAAAATAAT
>APFE030388224.1:81531-115030 GCA_000404065.3 Pinus taeda | reverse complement strand
ATATTATACATCAAAGTCTATAAAAAAATTATTAAAACAACTACACAATACACCTCTACTTGCTTTTAATAAGACTCACTATTTTAAATTTATAAAAATTAATTCATACAACAGTAATGAGCTTTAAAAATATAAAATTTCCATAATGGCTTGCTAAGAGGTATATAGGGTGTCCAGAATTGCCAAAGTCTGCCCACTTATAGAGATTAAACGTATCCGCAAAAGAAGAGATTGTCAAAACCATCAATGCAGGGTTCATGTTTGATGTCCAAAATGGAACAATAGTTGATTCTTGAAATACATATTAAATTTCATGATATTTATAAGCGGTGCTTCTTTCAGGAATCCCTCTCTAGAGGGTTTCTTGTTTGTTCCATTAGTACTTCACACAGATTACAACCCTGTTGTTGTTTTTTGTTTTGTTTTTTTTTTTTTCTCTCTCGAATTTCATGTCCCCAACCAAATCGCAATGTTCCACAACCTACCCATGTAAGACTGATGGAATAATGATTGTTTGTCCAGCGGAGATATAAAATGGACAAATAGGGCCAGAGTGAGTAGCAAAAGTGATCTGCGATGTGTTGTTAGCAGAGAAAATGGAATAATTTTTCGGGTTTAGGGTTTTCATTAGGCGACGTTCTGATCTGAATGTCGCCTTGCAAAGATTCAAAATCGAGCTCTAGCTAATAATCTTTGTCCCACCATAAGTTGTATATAACGATCTAAGTGCCCTGTTCTCCAATTTTATTGAACACATCCAACAATTCATGTTCTGTTGAATACGACGACCATTCAAGAATCCTAATGATTTTTATTTCTCTCTTTCTACATCCATTGCAGCGTGGGAGCACTGATTTCCGGATGCTGGTGGTGGCCACCCTTGCAAAATTGGGGGAATTTAGTAACGAATGTGCTTGGAAGAGGAAAATTGATTAAGACAGAGCATGGCCAACGCGCGGGGTGCTTTAGTCCCATTAATGACATCTGCTTGCTTGAACCAAGGGTGGAAAATGATGACAATTGTTAGCTGGATCCAACGATGCAAAACAAATATATATATAACATAAAAACAAAAAAAAAACACCAATAACATTTTAAAAATGGTCATTTATATTATTAAAACAACTACACAATTTATTAAAACAACTACACAATACACCTCTACTTGCTTTTAATAAGCCTCACTATTTGAAATATATAAAAATTAATATATACAACAGTAATGAAGTTTAAAAACTTAAAATTTCCATACTGAAATTTAATATATATATATATATATATATATAACATAAAAATAGAAAACAAACACCAATAACATTTTAAAAATGGTCAAATACATAAAGGATAAAAAATATAAAACAAAATAAAACCAACGCATAATCAAGACAAGCAGTTGACTTTGTTGATATACAATATTGTCACAAGATTATCACTAGGAAAACCAACTCTCTTTCCTCAGCATCATACTCCTTGATAAATATTTTTTCCAAATAAAAACTATGGCTTGGCCAACAAATAAATGTCACTGTTAAAACCTAGTAGCAGGGCTCAACACCACTATGCCCATAGCCAATATTTTTTCCTCTGCAATATGATCAACCTTAGCCCTATTATGCCCTCTATAGCTTTGATCAATACAATGTGAAGCCCTAACTCATCAATTCAACATCAACATCAATAAAAGACACTCTTACTGCATCAGACTCTAATTGGACAATTCTCGTTCAGCCATATGTGAACATGCAAAAAAATTCCACTGTGAACTCTATGGCAATTCAGGGCTAATGGTAGCAAGAAATAATTATAACAATGACAATGCATCTAGAACAATGTATATAGAAATTATTGCATAACTCTAATTTTGGTATGCTCTCAACAATGTGTCACTCGGTAGCAATAATACTTTCACAACAAACACTTTGTTTCTGCCATCAATAGTACATGCAATCAATTCCTTCTCTACATATGCAGGTAGCAATTTATCTGAGGATCTCTCAAATGCACAACATTGTCAATCACACAGCCTGTAATCGTACTATGCATACGAGCACACTACTTTGATTATGCCCATTGCATAGTAACTTATTCAATGTAATTCAATGAACAATTTTGGTGATTACAATAACCAATCACCTTCTTCAGTGACATAATATCATATGGACTGCTTTACCCTCACCTCCTTAATTCAGAGTTTTCACTTTTGTAGATAAACCCCCTTAATGACTAATAATATAAGACTTGTATGATTTCAATGTGGCCTCCAAGCAGCCTTAGTCCAACAGAGGAAATGACCCAATGAAACCTTTGCTTAATCGTTGTTTGTAATTTTAATGAGTTTTCCTAGGACTTCAGTGCTTGGAAACCAAGAAATAGGTCTCTGTTTCTGCAACAAAACGAAAATTACAACAATATAATGGTTGATGTAATGTGCCTAAAACAGACTGAAAAATGATACGATTGGATCAGAGCATCAGACTGACTATACATCATGTGATATTTAACTATGCACTCTTGTGTTTCATGTTACAAAGTTACTTGATTACAGAGTAATTTGATAGTTATCACAGTGATCGTACTTTTTAATAGAATCTTGACTTTGCATGCTGGTATTTTTGGTAATAAGTAATATTCATAGCACATTTTTTAATCTACGAAACATTTCTCTGGATAATTCTATATTCAGTTATAGTGTTTGTTTCTTGAGATAAAAATTCATTTAAAACGCGAAAATAAAAAAAGTTTAATCAATAACCAATATCTTCTATGGAGTCAAAGAACAGGAAAAGATAGAAAGTGAATTGGACACAAGATCATCCAAGGCCTATTCACCCAAGCCCTGTCAAGAACAAGATCAATCACACATGAAAGTCTGAGATATTAGAAGTTCTACAGGTGAAAACCCTATTTTAGTCACCAACAAAATCCTATGTCCTTGTTATCAAAATTTGTAGGAAGACCAAAGTTCTAACAAGTTTGGACAGCAACACTCCATACTACAAATAAAAAATTACCTATGGCCGATGCTTCTATACACCCCACTAAATCTGTTGCCCCACATTATACTGTGGGCATTATCTCATTCACAAACTCAGTCATCAATCTGACAAAATACGCTGAAATGTGTCACACTTGCTTACTTGTAATATTTATAATGTTTCCAACATTTTATTTTAGAAGGCAAATCAGACTGTCAAATGACTCCAAATACCTTTTGGATGATATGATTATTCTCCTTCATACAACACTGACATGTCTATATCATGTAATCGAAACACTAAATAAACGCACAGATCAACAATTCGGTCATCCCAGTTAGGAAAGGGTAGTTACCTAGGTTCAAAGGACAATTTTTTTTGCCTAGTATAGATTTGTGTTATAAAAACACTACATAACCAAAATGCAGTAACCAGAAATTCAACATCAAATTTATTTACAAGGAAGGACATATATTAGCTCAGGCTAGGCAAATGGTAATTTAGAGGATTGGAAACATGTAGATCTCAGTTTTTTCTTAAAAAAAAAAAGTAAATTTGATACACGTCATATTGCATATGGAGATTAATCACTATTGATTCAAATCATAAAGCGAAATTATGCTGTCATGAAATGATTATCACGGGGAACAGATTCAACACCTCTCAACCCATTAAGGAGCAACTCTTATAGCATTTTGAAACAGTCATCCCTTCGTAGTAATAAGTGGTTAACTTTATTTCAAGCAAGTTAGAACAACTATCTGTTAGCTCTGATATAGAACCAAACTAAATGGCCAAGATAAATTCCTAAACCTAGCTAGTGATGCAACCCCAGCCTAACCCGAACCAAATACCAACAGAAGTATTGCCTTGGTAAGCTCGCACGCTATATATATGATTTTAGAAATATGCACAAGTCATACATGAAGCCCACCATCTATATTATTAATTGCAAGTGTTTGAAACCCAACCTAGTGATAAAGAAATGAAAGCAATTATCTAATAGCTCGAGTATTCCAAAATAACAAAGAAAAGAAAATAGTGATATGATAGCTTTAAATATTCCATATCTGCAAGTCTTTGGACTCCATATAGTATTTGGAAAAGTTCGTGATTTGATTTTAGAAAAATAGAACGACTTTCTCACGGGTATTACAATGACCATCCATTTTACAAAAATGGTGAAAATATGGAGGCAAGTTTCACCTTTACATGGCCTTCTAAACAGATGCAAAGAATTTCAGAAGAAAACTACATCTAAACCCCTGCAGACCCAAACCCACCAACCCCCCTGAAGGTGGAATCCAAATCCTCCACCTCCAGAACCTGCGGGGTGAGAATTTTCTGAACAATCAACTGGGCAATACGATCTCCGGCCTTAATCTCAAAACCCTGGTCAGAATGATTGAAGAGAATCACGCCTACTGAACCACGATAATCCGTGTCTATGACACCAGCACCAACATCTATCGATTGCTTCCAAGCAAGCCCAAACCTAGGAGCTGCATAAATCAAACCCACATTGGTTCTTCGAAATAGCCAAAACCGCTCAACTTCAAAACCCTTTTCCAGATACAAAAACCCAAGGAAACCTATGTTCAAATCCACTGCCAAACATTTAACTTTACCAAAAATACAAGAATGGAAAAGCCCATTTTAGGGGAAAACGTTACCTATTCGAGCATAAGTGCCTTCGGGTATGGCAATGGACAAATATGTGGGCACCAGGGCCTTCCCTCGGGCGGGCACCACACAAGTCGCACCGCAAGAACAAGACAGAAGTGACCAGCAAGTCTAGAGGGTAAAAATAAACAAACGCAAGAGACAATGTGAAGATAAGATGGCATTGAAAGCGCACCTAGAGAGATCATATCCAGCTGCCAAAGCAGAACCTCTAGAAGGCAAGATAGGATTAGGCGAAAGCTTCTTTACACGCAATACTGGCTCAAAGGCACCTTCCACGCCATTATTATTCAAATATGCGGAGTTCCCATTCAACTCTAGGCCTTCTGGGTAGCCTGCATCGACCTTCTGCATCTTTGGGACAGCCTGTCGGTAAGGTCATGGAAGCAGGAAAACCGCAGAACAGTTGATCGTGCCACAACAGAACCGCACCGCAGAAGACCGCTCGCGGTTATGCCCGCCCGACACCAAGTGTCAGCCTGAGAACGAAAGGGACCCGACGCCAGGTGTCAGCCTGAGAACGAAAGGGATGACGAAAGTCCCTTTCAAAGGAAGGCCTATCGGCCTAAAAATATAAATATATCCTCATTTCTCTCCAAAGCCATGTTAAGTTACATTTGCTATAAAGTTTGAAAGTTACATTTCAATTTAATATTAATTAATATATATATTTTTAAGTTTTGTAGGATTGCATTTTTATTATGTTCAATTTCTCATTTTGATGGGTATAGCACAAGATTTAAACCCAAGGCTTCCAGTTTAGTAAGACTTCATTTCCACGACCATTGTCTATTAAGCTACTTTCATTTCCACGATCATTGACCATTGACCTACCCAACGCACACTAGTATAATTATTTTGATTAACATTAAAGATATGGATTATATATATATATATATTATATATTTATATATTATATATATATATACTATTTTTTTAAATAGTATTAATTAATATTAAAGGTAGACACCTTTTATAATATATATATATATATATATAACATTTTGATTTTGTGAATTTTTTATTATAATTTTTTTTTTATATTTTAATTAAATTACTAGGCATATATTCATGTTAATTACAAATTTAATATGATTGAGAGGGATCTAAATTCTCACATGTAATTTTTTTATAAACAACATTATTTAAAATATTTGTTAGTTGTCATGTCTCCGTAAATTTATTATATATAAAAAAATATTAATTGAAAGCCATATCTATAAACTATGATGTAAATAACATTATTGAAACAATCAACCATTGGATTCCTTACCATGGTGATTACGCGAATCACAACAGTATATACATTAAACAATAATATTCATTGCTTTGTACAAATGATTTGAATTGTGTATTAATTACATATGGAAAGGGATTTAATGCTAATGCAATGAATTTGTCCTCCCAAGCAATGGCGAGAATAGGTCTCAGGAGACTTCTGTGTGTTTTCTAGGTATCTTTCCCTCTGTGGAAACTCCGCTCCATCAACGATACTTCAAGCCTTGAGCTCATCCGACGACAGTGCATAAACCCTTATCGCTCCCGTCGATTCAACTGTGAGGTAAGTTAGAATTTTGTTTTAGTTTTGCAGAACTAATGGCATTGGCCTTCCTATGGTCCACTTACTCCATGGAAATGTTACAATGCTTCTGCTGCTACATTCTTTCTCCTGTGGCGTGGTTGGTTGGTTCTTCTAGCATTCTTTTACCACGACAAAATGTTCCAAATCTACGGCTCAGATGGGTACATGCATTTCTACTGAGTTTTTTTACTTGTTCACTATTAATTTGTTTCTTTATTCTCAACTGGACATATGTAACATTTTTCCTCATTTATTTGACAAGTTTCTCCAGAGGCACCTTATTGTTCGAGAAGGTTATTCAAGGCACTCCTTCTGGAGCTCTGTCTCGGTTTTTCGTCTTTCCCATTGGTTTTTTTGAGTATGTGAAAGAACTTACTTCTGAAAATGTTGCAGGGGATAACTCTTAAAATTCTAGGGTATGAATCGGCTGGTTTTGTCGCTCCTTCTTACTTGATTTACCTTTCATAGAGTTTGTACCTATAGTCTTTAAGTTGTAATCCTCTAAGTTCGATTCTCGGAGTCGTTTCTTTCTTAACTAGCTTTTTGGGTGTGCAACTAGTCTTGCCCCTCTGTGGGAAGCATATGTCGATGTATATATGTTACAATTTTTATCAGAAGTTTTAATATTGAAGGTTCCCTTTTTAGGGGGTTTTTCAGATTTTACTGTGTAACTTGTTTGGACATAAAGCTACTTGAATTGTATCAAAGAGGGTCTTTAAATCCTGGATTGAATTCATTTCTCTTTCAATTACAAGTTATCCATAGTCTAGTTTTATCTTTCACTGTTTCGTAAAATGTTTGTATCATCTAGCATTTTGCTTTAAAAATATGTTTAACAAGTCAACAATTTTGTCTCGTATTATTGAGTTTAGATTAGATAATATTCCCGGGTTTGACCCTTGTTTTTTCTCTACTATGCAATACATTTTATGTTTACTATAAGAAGTTTTGATCCGCATTCTATCGTTCCTATTGATCTCATTTGAGCTGGCTATAAGCTATGGTGGCCCTTCTTCTCTGGACCTATAACTAATTTTCAAGTTTGCCTTTATTTAGATTCCCCTCCTCCGGCTAACCGCCAGAAGCCTGTTAAAAAATTTGTTATGTAAATCTTTTTGTTTAGGTTAAATTTTCTCAGCAATTATTTGGTTTGGGTAGAAATGTTTTGGCTAAAGTTTCAATTCCTTGTTCTTTACAACATTACTCTAGATTGAAGCGAATTTACTAGAAATAACCAGTCCTTTTTAAGTTTCTCTTACCATCACCGTGATACCCCTGTTTAATAGGTTTAAGGTTTATCTAGAATTTTTCCTCTCTTTATTTCCTACCTTTTCGCTTCAAGAGTTTACATGGTAGTCACTTTAAGTTTCATGCTTCTAAGATTTTTCTATTCTTACTATAGTTTTACAGAGTTATCTTTTTCTTGATATATATTTATATATAGTTTGCATCTTGCAGCTACAGGCTAACATACTTATCTAACTCAAGCAATAACATTCTTCAACTATACTTGCAACCTTAATATCACAACAACATAAATACAAAAGTTTTAATACTTATTTGGATTCCAGTTTTTGACCATTGTCGACAGTTTGAAGTCACCACAATAATCTATCAGATTTTCCTCCCAACCTTGAGACTTGCCTTCATATCCAAGCCTCCCCTCAAGCTGTTACTCATATGTAGGATATTCATTGCAAGACCATTAGTCTTACTGGTCACAACTATCTGGTCTTAACCAAACTTAGCCTTCCAGGAATCTGCATGATTCATCAGCACAAAAATCTCCTTTCTCCTTTTCCTATTTGCATCTTAGGTACCAATACCCTCTTGATTCCTTTCCTTGAGAATAAATCTTCAAGGAAGTAGTTAGGGATAGGTAATTTCTTACCCTAACCACCTCACATATGATTTTCATTATCAAAACATTTTTCCTCATGTAAAAATTTTAATCAAAGTAATAAATTTATAAAATTAAAATAGTAATGTTCAGTCTGTTTAATACAGTAATGAAACATTTACAATTATTGGGGACATCACATCTCCCCCCAAGATTAAACATCATCCCAATGTTTTTTTATTGTGAATAGATTCATGTAAGTCTTTCTCATAACCTGCTCATCTTCCCAAGTGGCCTTCTCTAGCCCGAAGTGCTACCATTTCACTTTAACGTGGGTGATAAATCATCTCTGCAGCATTACTTCTCTCCGATCAAGTATATCTCGGGTTCGACTAAGAACTCGCCTTCTAGTTCGACCTACACATAATGAATAATTTTTAGTCAGCTTTTCTCTAGCAGTCTGTCTTAGTAATTCTTCATAACATACTATATTCTCATAAAGATTTTTGTTACCTATATATCCTGCCAATTGATTATGTGGTTAGGGTCATATACATACTTTTTTAACATAGAAACATGGAAAGCATTATGCACATGTATGTGGCTAGGAAAAGCTAATTGATAGGCCAAAAGTCCAATCCGGGCTAGAATTTGGAAGGGACTGCAAAATCGGGGTGCTAATTTAGCTCACCGACTCCAATGCAGAGTACTTATTTTGGATCGTACTTGAATGTAAACATGATCTCCTACTTGAAATTCCCGAAAATTTCTCTTTTGGTCAGCAAAATTTTTCTGTCGATCCTGAGTGCTCTTTAAATTTGAGTGCACCCTTTTGACCATATTTTCCATTTCTTTTAACATGTTAGGACTGAGTATTAACTTATCTTCTGGTCCACCCCAACTCAAGGGTATTCTGCATCGTTGTCCATATAATAATTCGAAAAGACTCATTTTCAAGGATGTATGGTAGCTGTTGTTGTAGGCAAACACCACTAAATGTATATAATCTTCCCATTTAGAAGGCTACTGCATTACATAAGTTAACAACATGTGTTTGGTCAATTTAGAGTGTCCTAAATTGCTGTATTAATTTTCAAACCAGGAGTCGTAAATTGTTGAAGTGCGGTGCACTATATGTGCAAGATAACCTATTTCTTATTTTTTTTGTCGTTTTTGAGTTTTTGTTTTGTTTTGGGTTTATTTCTGTTAATTCCCTAATGTGAGATGGAAATTCTAAAAGATAAGTATGATATAAATGTTCAAGGCAATGATGTCTTTTAAAATGATTTTCAAAACTTCAAACTTTTTTAAAAACATATGATGATGAAACTAATTCCTGAAAAAAGAGTGAAAATGTGCCACTATTCTAATTAAACAACAGTGAGATAGTGACCATGAAACCCATTATCCTTGCTACCATGAAAATATAAGAAAAACTGAACGAAATCCAAGAATTGCAAGAAAAGTAAACTAAAATCACATTACATCAACTCATATTTTGACCCCTCACCATTCGACTCGCTCTGGCTTTAGGAGGTAATCATAAACAACTTGAGCAATCTGATATCTAATTTGCAGAAAATAAGACTAATATCAAACTACACACTCATACTTCAATCCCTCACCATTCGACTCACTCTGGCTTTAGGAGGTAACTGAAAATGACATGAGCAATTCAATAACTAACTCGCAGAAAAATAAACTAATATCAAACTACGCATTCATACTTCAATCCCTCACCATTTGACTCGCTCTGGCTTTAGGAGGTAACTGAGAATGACATGAGCAATTCAATAACTAACTTGCAGAAAAATAAACTAATATCAAACTACGCATTCATACTTCAATCCCTTACCATTTGACTCGCTCTGGCTTTAGGAGGTAACTGAAAATGACAAGAGTAATTTAATATCTATCTTGTAGAAGAGTAAATGAGCAAAACTGAAATAAATAACACAGTGATGGAACTAAAAACTAAAGGAAATGAAAATCAACATAAGGATAAGAATGATTCCATGTCATTAGTCATTAGAAAACTATGTGCAAATGCCCGGGCTGCCTATTGTGATCTGAAACAAAAGCACTGATCAATTAACAGTATATAAAATGTGAAAAGCTATGGACAACTATCAAATGTTAATACTATAAGAAATATGATATATAAACAAGTGAATGATTATGGCATAAGAACATAAAGAAATAAAACTTGAAACTCTACAGTAATAAACAAGACCTCGGCCTGTGCAGGGGTCCTCTGCACAATCCTCGGACAATCAATGATCAACCACGAATTGAGCTCAGAAACAGAGTCTTCTCTTGTATTAAAATGCAGTCATAACACAGTGATAAAGTTACGGCACAGTGGGTTCTTTTACAGTCAGAATTACATTACCAAAAAGCTAACTAATATGCGTATGAGAATGCATTATTTATAACAGAGGATAATATAACTGTTTTCCTACATTTGGTGCTGATACAAGACACGTAAACAACCATGTCCCGAGATTTAGCACTATGGCTGTCGCGAGGATTCAATCTTGGAAGGTGGCTGTTGGATCCGATTCATGGAGCAGTCCACAGGTGTTAAATTGTCCCCTGATATCTAGGAATAACCACGCAAAGCTTCACGTGGTGAAAAACAGAGTTTTATCACCGTAGGACTCTTGAGTTGACCACCGTTTTGCCCACCGTTGACTATGGCCTCTTCTGATGAATTCGACTGAGCCAATAGGACTCAGTCCATGTCCACGTCGGTTGCAACTTGCCCATGTGGCTCAATTCACCTGAAGACACCTGCAATATAGACTTTGACAAAACAACTGTAGAAACTTGGGCTGGCTGCGGAAAGTGACAAGATTCCGCAGCTTATAAACAAAAATCTAGTTCAAATAGCAACACAAACACATAGTCAAGAAACCACTTTAAATGCCCTTTTTTAACTAATATGCAATGATACTGATGACTTAGGAGGTTCAAATGAATGGGAAGAAGCTAGAAAAAGGTGTAGGAAAAATGCAAGTTTGGGACTCAACACTTTCCAGGCTCTGTCTCCTGGGACAAAATGCAATACTTGGGACTGCCTTTAACCCTGGAGGTTAACCGAGCCTCACTCTAGACTGAAGCCATCAACAAGATCAAAACTAAGATAGCTGCATGGGGTAGGCAGTGGCTCAACTACGCTGGCAAGCTAATCCTCATAAATCATGTCCTTTTCTCTCTCCCTATCTATTAGGCCTCCTTCCTCCTGGCTCCAAAGACAATCACGGATCAGATTTCACAGCTACTCAGAAACTTCCTTTGGCAGGGAGGCAAAGGGAACTAGAGGAAATTTGATTTAGTTAGTTGGGACACAGTGAAAAGGCCAAAGCTGGAAGGAGGTCTCCAGATTAGAGACCTTGGCCTGGCCAACGTTGCCTTAGGTGGAAAAATTCTTTGGCAGCTCTACTCCAACAAACACCATCCATCCAGATAATTACTCCGGAATAAATACTTCAAAGGTGTCTCATTCAGAAACCTTCAAGCAAACAGTTTTCCCAAAGGCACGCTGCTTTGGAACCTATGCAGAAAAGGGCTTGCCACCTTCCAAAACCAACTTTACAGGGTGCTTGGAAATGGAGCAAATATTTCAATATGGCAAGATAGAATCATGGGAAATTCCCCCTCGAAAATACAGTGGAATTAACTGATCTTTGTGATTGGCTCTCCTAGCTCAGCTTGCACAGTCTTGCTAACATTTCTGCTTGGGACAGACGGGGGAATTGGGAGGACTGGGTCTTCCCCAACCTACTGGCACATTTACTTCACCAAAAGCACCTTCTCTTGGACAAGCTGAAGGGCTCGACACTTGTTAACTTACATGCATAAGATCTTTGGCGATGGGGGAAGACAGGCATCTATACCTCTGCGATTGGTTTTGCAGCCTTGCAATCCACACAAAATCAAGTTCCCAATCCTTCCATCTGGTAGCACACATGGGATGCATCCAGAATCCCCAAGGTGATTTTCTTCACTTGGCTACTTATTTACAAGAAAGTGTTGACAGGTGAAAATCTTGTCCACAGAGGCATTATAGGGCCGCATTGGTGCATTTTGTGTAGATCAGCCTCTAAAAATGTGGGCCGCCTCTTTGTAAGTAGCACCTTTTCCCAATCGGTATGGGCTCTTGTCCTTCATGGTCTCAACGCACCCGCTCCTTTCAAATGCATAATCATGGATCTCTTCTCCACTTGGATTGCAAGGTATCCTAGGATTCTCAGTGCACAATCACTGTGGAATCAGATCTAGCACTCCATTCCCATGTTCATTTGCTGGAAGCTTTGGCTCGCCTGAAATAATTGAATATTCAACAATGTAATGCCCTCTGCCTTGACAGTGGTTGCCAAAGCTAAGGCATCCTTGATGGAAGCTCTAGGAAATTACTCCAACAAGTTAGATGACACCCTCATAATTGAAGAACGAAGCGGGTTGGGAACCCTTCTCGTTTAGGACAGCAAGAAGGTACCTGCTCGCCCCACATTCAATCCTACTTGGCGAATTAGAACACTGGATGTAAAGTTTCAATCCTAGTGGAGGAAGCAGGGAAAGGTAATCGTTTTCTTCAATGGTGCCTCTAAAGGCAATCGAGGGATCTGTGGTGTAGGTGAAGTGGTCTACTCTCACGATGGCTCCCAAATAGATAGCTAAAGTTGGGGACTAGGACTGAGCAAAAACAACCAGGCCGAAATTCTTGGGCTTCTTAAAGGCTGCCAGATTGCACAGGAGCATGGACACAAATCTCTTCAGGTCTTTGGGGACTCAGATCTCTTGATAAACACATTAAACTAAGAGGATCACTTTAGCAATCCGGCTCTCAACAATACTCTCTAGAGGCTGCGGGGCCTGCTGGTTTTTTTACCTCCTCCTCCTTTTTTCACATCCTCCGTAGCTCAAACAAGGAGGCAGATGTCAAAGCCAATGAGGGATGTTGTCTGACACAAGGATTTCTAAAAAAAACCGCAGAAGAGCCCGCGTTGATGGCCATACCATAGCCAAACAATCTCAAAACTCTACAGGAGAAGATTGTTAAGTGTAATAAGGACTAGTGAGCTCAAGTCTCCATGTAATGTCGGTTGTTTAGGCTACGACCCAACCGTTGATCTATAAATATAATAACTGTTTCAGTTAAAAAAAATATGCACCAAAAAAGTTAGGTTATAAAATAAATAAATAAATAGGCTACCTACTCAAATTAATTCAAATGGGCATACCAAAGCCAAATTTAATGAACCAATAGTCAATTCTAGTTTAGTTCTATGTTACAGAGCCAACGGTGCAACCATAATTTAAAAAAAATATAATATTGTAACAAAAATGCCCAAATATAAAGAGAAGCCTTAATGGCTACTAGATTTGATGGCAAATATACAAAATAATAGGTGCTCAAAATAATTAAAGAAAATGTTGTTATAATTTTTTTTACCGAAGGAGGTAGAGCATACAACCAAATATGATACCATGTTAAAATATCGAGAGTATGCATAAACATACAACAGTACAAAACAAGATAACTTTACCAATTTATCCTCCTATCCGTATAACAACATTTAATCAATATAAGGAAAGAGACAAGAGATAAAAGAAAGAGTACACTAGATAGACATGGTAAAACCTTAATTAGGTAAACATTCATGGGAAGGTAATATCATCTTTATGATCTTCAGAAATATCCAATCTTACATTAAAAACACCTCCACAAATCCTTCACTCTTTACAAAGATAAGATTTTATCATTGTACATTGTATCTCTCATTGGTCTCCCTCACCTTTATTATATATCTAGAGACATGGAGGAATTATATCCCAATAATACATGTGGGATAATGTAATTTCACCTCTTTATGTAATAAATGATTACAAAAGTACCTTACTCCATGATGGATGTGGGATATACTTCTTTTGCATAAGATTACAGTTTCTTCCAACATAACCTAAACCTTAAGAGACAAGACACAAAAAAGAACACACCAAACTTACGTAGTAAAAGCCCAATTAGGGAACATCCATGAGAAGGTAATAGCATCTTTATTATCTTCATACTTCTCTAATGTTACATAGAGAACCTCCACAATACTTCACCCTTTACAAAGGTAAGACTTTATCATTGTACATTGTGTTGTGTTTTATGAGACTTCTTAACCTCTATTACATACAAAGAGATATGGAGGAAGTGCATCCCAATAATACATCCAGGATAAATGTAATTTGACCTCATTATATAATAAATGATTAAAATGGTATTTTACTCCATGATAGTCATAGCATCATTCAACACTCATGTAGTTTTGATGCTCTAGGATGGCCTTGGGAAACCCTTTCCCATACAAACTCGACCATTTATTAAAAAATAATATTTCGAATTCCATACGTGACTCTTCCCTTTAAAAATCATGTACACACGTGGGTACCATAATATAGAACTGGTGTATATTATTTAAAATATGAAAAAATAATAATATCCTATTTGGGTTTACGAGTTTCACCGAAAGCCCACTTATAGAAGCTCGTGGCCTTACTGAATCAACTAATTTCTGGTGGTATTTATACACCTCATGGGAAGGCCTAAGGACATCAAGGAGATAATATATCAACATTATAGTATTTTCGGTCCCCAGATCAAGTTTGATTTTCCCTGTGCCTCCTGCACTCCCAGTGATAGGAAACCCTTGTTTCCTTGTATAGATATTCATCCTTAATTATATGGAATCCTTTTGCACATGCTTGAGAGGTGATTTTTGAGGCTTGGGATGGATGGATCCAGAAGAAGGTTTCATTGGTGTCATGGTAAAATTGTTGGGTGTGTGTTATATTCTTTCCATGACTAGTCCCACACGCGAAGTGGGGTAGTAGCCCCCCTTTATGGGGTCCGGGACAATGCTCGAGGAAATTTTTTTTGGACCCTATATTAGGTGGGTGGATGTAGAGTCTCCAAAATGTCTTCAAAATATCATCCACTTTCACCTTTATCACCACCATTTCACTCACATGTCGCAACTCCATGACCATATAACCTTTCATTAGCCTTTATTTTCATAATTATATGGGTTCCATTTGTGTTTTCCAAAAGCTAATGATTCCTAGTATTTTAAGTGAATTTGTGGTTAAAACTTAGAAAAATGACATATACTTGCTAATACTTAAAAGTGGTTTGAGTTTCATGACATGTGTAGGTCATTTGGAAGCTTCCAAGGTACCCTTATGTGGCCTCCAATGCTTAAATTCGAATTCCCTTCGAGATATGGAAGAAGATTTGGATAAAGGTCAAAGAGGATATGTGTCTCATCATTACCTATTTGAGTTGTAACTCTATGAGATTTTCTAGGGATCTAGGGAGAGAACAATGGACCTCCATTAATGAGGTAGCTTCTTACGTTTTTGTATAAATAGGAGAGCCTTCTCCTTTCAAACACATGTGTAAAGTTGGAGATACTCAGGTGGACAATTAGGATTACTTATGCTTTGAATGAAATTTAGATTTAGCACCATGCTCATGAGTGTTGTTCACCTTGATTGGTAATGCTTGCATTGGGAGCCTCTCAACTTGCCATCTCTCATACTTTTGGTTTGGCCACCTATAATGTGTGAGATTTATTGTTTTTCTTTTATAGATTAAGATTTAATGTTTTCATATCTTTTCTTGTGTGAGAGGTTAAGAGTGATTGTTTTTATTTTCTTTCATATCTTTTCCTATGTGAGAGGTTAAGAGTGATAGTTTTTATTTGCTTTCCTATTTAGAGGTTAAGAGTGATTGTTTTTATTTTCTTTCCTATCTAGAGGTTAAGAGCGATTGTTTTTATTTGCTTTCATATATTTTCCTGTTTGAGAGGTTAAGAATGATTGTTTTTTCTTTCATTTCATGTCATGTGGTTTTGATTATTCATTTCATAAGATCCTAATTTGATAATGCACACTGATCCCTTAGAGTATATTTCATTTCATGTAATTTCAATTCTGCGCGCTCCACTATAATTGTACTACAATTTCTTTTGAGTTGATTATTGAATTATAATAGGTGAATTTGGTTTTTCATTATTTGGTTTCATAGTTAGATTGATCTAAATTGGAAGTTAATTTCTAGCATATACATTGGAAGTTAATTTCTAGCATATACATTGCATGCACGCTTCGCAAGTTTTACGAAACCCTCAGGCTGACAATTATATGATAGTTAATTAATTTACCTCAACAATGGACCTACCTATGGTTTTGTGCATGGGTTTTACACATGGTTTTGGGCACGATGGTTTTCTTCCCATGGTATTTTGTAGATCTAGTCAAGGGAACTATGATTATGTTTTAATCAAGGGTTAATGGATTGGGGTTTATGAACGCTTCAACATGTATATATATATGTGTTGTAACATTGAAAGGAATATAATGAAAAAAAATCAATCTGGTAGTCCCAGTTTTGGGATCCAAGGGAAAATCTTAGTGTATATCTGTTTTATGTTTTCGCAACTGTATATTTTCTGTGCTTTAAGAATTTGTTTGCAGGTAATTTTTGTACAGGGTAAAACCTACATGGATTAGGTTGTATCTCTCCACTACTTTTTTCTAATATCAATAAAGAAGCTTTGTCAATTTTTCGATATGTAATGATCTCATGCTTTTATGATTAATGTGTAATATGTCATGATTCATATATTTAGGTTTAATTATATAACATGCTTATTATGCATGCAATTTGAACTAGTTTCTATGTATATGCTTCTCTGAACTGTGTTGCAGTTCTGCTCACTTGGGAGGAAGCAGAGGGTTTGGACCCTATGGGATCAACATCGAACGTAGGACCTATGGGTACTGCTCTCAAACCCAACTTTGGTAGTTTGCATAGTTTGATTGCTTGAACATATGCTTCTTATTGAGTGTCTACCTTTGATTTGTTGAGGTTGTCAACCCTTACCTTAGGGAATTTTTTCCTGCCAACAGAATTGGAGAATCTACAAGGGAATATAGTCACGTATTTCCTAGAAGGGTTGTTTGTCCCTTGATCTAGGTTTTTCTTTTCCGTTTCTTGATTTTTCCAGTATTGTTGACTATTTTGCAGTCTAGGCAATCAGTCTGATCTTCTGGATCAGGCTTGTCTTTTTTATTTTCCCTTGTTTTTCTATATATACGCTATTTTTTTTGTACACAGAAGTGTACATACGCGGTTTCTGCCAAAGAAACCAATGTGTACATTAGTTTCTTCAGAAACAATCGCATGTATACGTGGGTCTGTTATTACACAGTCATGTATATTTGGAAAAAAATGATTTTTTCAAGTTTTTCCTTCAGTTAGGGTTGTAGCCTACTTTTTCTTGCTTTCTTGAAGTCATCTACAGTTTGGAATGGTCTTGTTTCTTGCTGGTGTCAGTTTATTTATCTCATTTTGCAAAAATATTTTCTCAACCTAGGGTTTGCATTTTTTGAAGTTTTTGCATTTGAATTTTGGGTTTCAGACCTTCTTTGTGAAGTGTATGATTGTTCTATGCTTTTGGGACAATGAGTTGGTTCTCAACTTGCTTATAATCCAATATTTTCATTACTTCACTTTGCATTCTTGAAGTTGACTCATTTGGTTTCTTTTTGATTATTTGACAAGGGTCTTTGCAATTTTGGTTTAGTGAAGGATTTTGGTTCTCTCAAATATTTTCATCTTTCTAAATCTTTTATGTATCTTTCAAGTCAAGTTTTTCAAGTGTTTTGGTCTCTTATTCAATTTAGTCTGATCATCTTGGTGATTTTTTATGGCTTGTGAAGTTTGGAGTCAGTTCGCTTGATTTTGATCTTGAAGTGATTGATCTCTTTGCCTTATTGAAACTTTTGTCACAAGTCCTTAAAAAGAAAAAGAGAAAAACATTTGTTTTTTTCCTTTCTTTTCTTTAGTTTTTGGTTTTTTGGTCTTTTTGGCTTTTCAAAAAGTGTGCAAATCTTTGCTTGAGGTTGAAATTTCCTTTGTTTGGGATATCTTTTCTTGGATATTTGTTTCTTCTTGTTTTTCAAATTTTGGCTTTTGGTCTTTGAAAAAACACATTTGTTTGTTTAGAGCATTCTGTAGAATCTTATATATAGGCATTTTAGTATGCATTAAGGTAGTTTGCATTTTAGGCATTTTATTCTCTTTCGATAGATGCTGAATACATGAGTGTGTTTAAAGGAAAAAGAAGAGAGTTTTGCTTTCATAGATTTCTCGTAGAACTTTGTAGAGATCACTTTTCATTGAAGAAAAATAATTTGCATTTGCATGTAGCCTAGTTTTCTATTAGATTCTTTTTGTGTCAGAACATCACAAGTTGCACTTCCACTACCTGTGACCTAAATAACAACCAATAAAATCTAGCGCTTAATTTAAAATGAACTAGATTTTGTTTTTTTCATAGATACATCAATTAGTTTATGGAATTTAGGGCCTTGGAATGTGTGTATGGAGAGTAAACTCTCCAAGGCCACTATAAATCTAGACATAGAAGCTTATTAAAGAGTACAAATCTAGTATCATTAGGCTATCCAGGAAAGATCCTCTAACATAGGAGTTACGCACGAGGACGAGTGAAGATAGGGAAAGAGAGATACCTTCTCTCCTACTTGTTGGATCTCGCACCCACGACTGTTCTGCTCAACTTCTTATTACGAGTTGGTGAGCTTAGTTGCTTATCCTAGGGACTGCACAGGTCACTAGAGGGGGGAATGCCCATGGTACGTGAGACAAATGTTGCATCACTTCCATATTACTTTTGGAGGGTGCCCTTGTGAAGCTCGAGTACTTGCACCAACAAAGGCTATTGTCTAGAGGTCTGCGTAACTGCTCTTGATACCTTTGCTGGTAGGCTTGGGCCATAATTATCCCAAACTATCTTCGAAAGGTACTTATCTTCACTTTCTTGTATTTTGGTGTCCGGTCCTAATCACCCAGAGCAGAAATACCTGGAAACTACTTATTTGGTTGTATCTTTAGGGACTTTTTATTGAGTTCTCTTTGCTCCTAGATTTCCATAATTTTTTATTTTTATTTTTGAGTATTTAAAAAGTCCTCTTAATATATAAAAGTGGATTATTGACTAGTTCGTCGGTCTCGGAGGCTTTTTTGAGCCTTCATCTAGAAGGCGTAAGAGAAATTTTGCTGGTGGTTTTCAACTGGTAGTAGCCGACGCATCAGATATTAATCCTTCTCCAATGGCTCCCATTTCACAGGGTGAACCTAGTTCAGTTCATAATTTGGACGGAAACGCTCTGGTCCTTGCTAGGGTGATCTTCCAATAGGAATACGAGGTAAATATTGAAGACATCCCTGAGTCCCTTGTAACTCCTTTGGAAGCTCTTCCTTTTGATCTTCATTGCGTTGTAGAATACAAGGGTACCCTGACTCACAAGACAACAAGCCATGTTCACTCTCCTTCTTCTTTTTTTTGATGGCCAATGTTAGTGGCATAAGTATGGATACTAATACTTCTGGTGTGCAGACCCCTCCTTCAGTTGCAAGAGGGGGTAATATTCCTATCTCTACTATTACGCCTAGTACAATAGCTATTGGCTCTACCTTCATTCTCAGTTCAAGTGGGCGCAAACAACCTTCTGCCCCTTTCATTGGTGCCTATCCTTTTGGGATGCCATCTAGTGGGATTACTTCGGTTCCATCAACCTTCCCTTTTACGCATCCATGGCTTCTATGCCAAGTGGTTCAATATCTTTTTAGGGTTTCACTTTTGGAAGTGGTCATATTCCTCCTCCCAATCCATCTTTGAACTTATGATCGATAATTTTCTCTGGATAGGCTCAAAATGTTAATCCTTTCCACAGAAGTCAAGGATGGGAAGATTAATCTGATAGTGGTTTAGGGGAAGGGAAATTATCTCATCTATTTGGTCAATAGGGGAGTATGCCCTTCCCTTCTATCGGGACCTCATAAGTCTTTCCTCTGCTAACTAGTGCATGGAATCCTTATCAAGGGATTTCCCCTTCTTTTAATGTCCCGCTAGGAGGAAACTACCCTATGCATGGTCACCCTGTGGCAGGGGGTGGATACCCTCTGAATGCGTATGGGCCACGAGGATTTCCTTATGGTTTAGGTCCTTCTATGAGTAACCCGAGGCAACTTGGTACCTCTCTGTGAAGTAGGAAGATTCTCTCTACGGACAAAGAGAATCCCTATAGCCTAAGGGAGAGGGTCTAGCCACAAACAAGACAATCTAACATAAGTTCTCTTAGATTGAGAATTGATAAGATCCTACCTCTTGTATCACTTATCCTTGTTTGATGATATCCTTGTGTTTTTGCTGCAACGATCAACTCCTTATTGTCAATCAAGCACCTGAAACAAATAGACAAGAAACCAACATACGCATGATAACATACAATAGAGTTCAATCTACTTAAGAGGCTAAGGAGTCTTAATCTACCAAATACAATATTGCAATTGATATAGGAAACGAAATATCATTTGTATTATTATGACAAAAAGGAAAGTACAACCTTTGGCTTAACGTTGTAGGTTTCCTTCGATGGGTCCGGATACCAAGCATCACTCTAACATCTCCTCAAACACCTCAATCATGCGAGTTTAATGTTTCTTTCTCCTTCTTCACACCAAAACATTCTACAAGCTATTCTCCCCTTAACAAGATCCTAACAAGCATAAACTAAGAACTAAGACTTGTAAGCTTTTGTAGATTATTTCAGCGCTTCCATTCTAGACCTTCCATTCCAGCCCTTCCATTCCAACCCAGCAGAGGTTGGAATAACAAGGGATTATATAGGCATGAGAGAGGGGATATGGTTCCTCTTATGATGGGAGTAAGCCTTATCTCTTAGGTTAGTTCCCTTTTAATAGGGGAAAGGAGCCCAAACAGTCTCTCTCGACTCTATCTCGATTAACCATTTACTAGACTTCCATTCACGAAGTTTCTAGACCTGGAAGCTTCGAATCCATTTTTAAAAACTTTCCAAAAGAGGATTAACACAGGTAATCAAGGGATAACAACGCTGATCGGTGCGAGGCTTAGTGTTATTCTTAGAAAATCGGTGTGAGGTAGAAACTGAGGGATAGCGTCAACCTTTAAAACTGGGTTTAAAGGAAGTATCTTTGGAAATGATGTAAAGAGAAAATGCTTTGTAGATGGAAAGTGACTCAGAGAGATGTTATTCATGATAGGTAAGCACACATTATTTACTGTATAGGTGATCCAAGATCAAGGAACAAGGATTACAAGGACAATGACAAAACGCTGTGTAACAGATTCCCCCTAAAGCATGAAGGCCGAACAAGAGTGAGGGGTGAAATGCTTTACGAGTAGATGCAAGGAACTAGATCACGTCGTCAGAAAACCTGCAAGTGAAATATACATATACATATCTGAACTCATAGTCATTCCTGATAAACCAGAGAGGCATATAACAATACATGAATCCATGATATGGGCACAACTATCCATCGAGAAAAGGATCATGTGCATGAATCCTCGGGATGGATGCAACCATCCAACTGAGGGGATAAAAAATGATACCCATGACATGGTCGCAGCCATCCATATAAAGAATCATGTATATAATCATGAATGACTCATCACTCTTCACAACCTGGACTTTTATTATCTAAGCCCAGGGTATTGCGCTCCAACACGACCCGATCAAAGTACAAATTCTAAAATGTGAATAGACTTGCTGAAGTCGAACATGCTAGAAAATCACTTGATTACTGGCCAATGATGTCAATGGCTCTCAAGGTACTATTAGTACAATTCATGAAGTGTGAATAAGGAATTGAAGTCGAACACTCGTGAAATCATTCGATCGAAGGCCAATGATGAGAACCCGTCATTGAGTGCGAAGAACTTGCCATTGAGGCATGCAAGCTCTAAGGTATTGGAAGGGAGTTTCTAGATCATGTAGACAATTCCCACCTGTAGGTCACCCGGTAATGCAATATACTAAAGCAAAACACTTAATCTACTTCTACAAACAATTTAGCGGAAGCTTAATCGAACATGAGCAATATCAATAAGAACACATATAACTGATAAGAAGGAACCAATCACACATAACATAGAAGATATAACCCGGGGAAAGCCTTAGCCTAAAACACCAACTCTGTATTATCATACAAGTGGAAATATAGCCAGTATTACAAAAAGAATCAACTCAAAAGCTATCCTTCTCTCTACAATACCTCTGCTGCTCATAGATAGTCAAAGGCCTCTATCCAACCTCTGGTTTGGCCTCCAAGCCTCCTATTTATTTGCGCAATTTTGATTGGGGTCCAGTGCAACCACTTGTGTGAATTGGCCTCTTCACACACTCACTAACCTCTAATCCAACTACACAGTCCTGAAGGAGATAAATCCTCATCATGGATGAGCTTCCTTTATAGGAAAAATATTCATCCAATTGATAGCACATTGTCCCTTCTTTGATCTCAATTGGGTCTCTGTCTGAACTGACATGCATGAGTTATTCATGAGAGAATCTTCAGTTATCTGAAATGCAGCAGTTATATGCAAGCATGCATTAACTAATTGAACTTACTTAATTTAAACAAACTGTTTAAATCAAATATAACTGGACTTGACTCAGTTAATTGAGCCAACTAATTACTACTCAAATTAGAACTCATCCTTATCTCTTTAACTGATGGATAAATTCCTCAATTAATAGAGAAACTATTGCATGTCCTCACATATACTTCATGTTTGATTTTCCTTAACTAATTAACTCAAGATGAATTAATTAATTAATTAATTTTCAAAAAACTGTTAAGTTCAAATTCAAATTTTACTTCCTATTTTAGTCGAGGGACTGACTAAAAATAGGAATCCATCCCAAGCTACTAAAAATAGAATGCTATTTTTAGCACTTCCATTTTTCATTCCCTATTGCCCAATCTAGCACTGGTACTCAAACTGCTATTTTTAGTAGTTCTATTAAAAGCACTTGTATTTTTAGCATTTCTTGTTGTCATTTTCAACACTTCCTCTCAACAAGAAAGGCTTCAACTCGAACCTGATCTTGTACCTCTGGACTGTTCTGCATGCAACACTTCTACCAAGTGTGGTTGCTCCAACAACTCTCGGAACAAAAAAACTCCCAATTGACCTCTCTGTTGGGCTAGAAACATACTCTGATGCTGAAGCTCTACCTGTTGTTGACAAGTGCTCCCTCTCTGACCTTTGAACTGCTGCAACACCCCATGCATCTCGCACCATTTTACACCTCTCTGTGCCATCCTACACTGGTGCAACACTCCTGTGCCTCTCGCGTCGTTGCAACCTACTAGCTCTACACAGTCCTGGGACTCCTGTACTGTAGCTCTCTCTGCCGATCCATCCGTATCTGTCTCTACCCAATCATTCAGTCTTGCTACTCCTCGTCGGGGCTCCTATAGCAAAGTCGAATCAAAGAGGTTAGGTACCTCAAGGATCTTGCCCCTAGCCTCCGTGGGACGATCACTCCACATCACCCCACCTCCTACCTGGAGGTATGGCTGCATGTGATCCCTCTGCCCACCTGGCTCGAAGTTTCCCCCTACTGGAGGTCTCTGCATGAGTAGATGTCTCCACTCGATCTCCTCTCAGCTTCCACTGTTGTGGCTGCTCCACAACCTCTTGAAGCTGTTGCACCAATTGTGGCTCCTCCACAATTGTCTAAGACTTCTTTTGGCGCTACATGTTGAGAGGTAATTTACTCTCCCTCTCAACCACCAAGTATCTAACCTTTTTCTTGCTCCTCAAGGCTTTGCATGTATCTTGTACCTCAAGTGCATACAGGTTCTTGGCTAGCACACCAATCTGTTTCATATTTCTCGCTGTCACGAAATTTTCTGGAAAAAGAGCTGATTTTAAATTAGCGATATCTCCCTCATCCGAACTCTGATTCAACCGATTTTTTTTGAATTTGGGTATTTTTCCACAAGGAATCCAGATCCGCTATTTATTTATGAAAAGTTTGCACATAAATTTTCATATCTTCTCTGAAAACTCGCGGCCCAAAACTCAAAACTTCGAAATATCCTATCCTTTGTATACTGTTCTTCGCTTTGATCACCTTTGCTTCGATAGCATGTAGATTTTTCTACAAATCAGCTAGCTATGATACCAAGTAGAAAATTCCCACCTGTAGATCACTTGGTAATGCAATATACTAAAGCAAAACACTTGATCTACTTCTACAAACAATTTAGCGAAAGCTTAATCGAACATGAGAAACATCAATAAGAACACATATAACTAATAAGAAGGAATCAATCACACACAACACATAAGATATAACCCAGGGAAAGCCTCAACCTAAAACCCCAACTTTGTATTATCATACAAGTGGAAATATAGAGAGTATTACAAAAGAATCATCTCAAAAGCTATCCTACTCTCTCTGCAATACCTCTGCTACTCATAGAGAGTCAAAGGCCTCTATCCAACCTCTGGTCTATACTCCAAGCCTCCTATTTCTTTGTGCAATTTTGATTGGGGTCCAGTGCAGCCACTTGTGTGAATTGGCCTCTTCACACACTCACTAACCTCTAATCCAAGTACGCAGTCCTGAAGGAGATAAATCCTCATCATGGATGAGGTTCCTTTATAGGAAAAATATTCATCCCACTGATAGTACATTGTCCCTTCTTTGATCTCAACTGGGTCTCTGTCTGAACTGACATGCATGAGTTATTCATGAGAGAAACTTCAGTTATCTGAAGTGTAGCAGTTATATGCAAGCATGCATTAACTAACTGAACTTACTTAATTTAAACAAACTATTTAAATCAAATATAACTGGACTTGACTCAGTTAACTGAGCCAACTAATTACAACTCAAATTAGAACTCATCCTTATCTCTTTAACTGATGGATAAATTCCTCAATTAATAGAGAAACTGTTGCATGTCCCCACATAGACTTCATGTTTGGTTTTCCTTAACTAATTAACTCAAGATGAATTAATTAATTAATTTTCAAACAACTGTTAAGTTCAAATTCGAATTTTACTTCCTGTTTTAGTCCAGGCATTGACTAAAAATAGGAATCCATCTTGATCTGCTAAAAATAGAATGCTATTCTTAGCACTTCCATTTTTCATTCCCTGTTGCCCAATCCAGCACTGGCACTCAAACTACTATTTTTAGCATTTCTTGTTTCCATTTTCAACAGATCAAATTCATGGATAATGACTTGAAGTCGACAGGAAGTGATCTGTCGAAGGAAGGTCATAATGAATTCTTCATCATTGGCACGAAATGGGAAACATAATGAATGAGATTAATTCAAGATGGTGACATATTATCAAACAACGTATAGGTAGGAAGACTTCTCTTGAACATGTCGATGACACGACTCCAGAGTTTGGAAACATTTTACATCATAGGATCAAAGGTCATGGTGATGTGGTAGAGGTCATATGAGAGTTTAAAATGGATAACCCAAAACCCAGGGAGGCAAGTGACAGAGTGAGGATGTCCCAAAACCTGACACGAACAACAGATGAGTGTCAGTGTTCAAAAGCAACATGCTTCCTCAAGTGAACAATACAATTGATGAAATATTTCCAATTTCCCCCCACCATTTCTGGCGAGTAGCCCAGTTATTTTTACACAAGTTTGACGGGGATATCATATGCTTGTAATATAAGTCCATCCTTCAGACGGATCCATCCTAGTAAGTTTTATGAGCCCTAGGAAGGAGTAGCTCGGTCTCGTCATAATGACAAGTCCTATGTCGTTTAATATTTTAACGAGTCCGACAATGGTGAAACTCATAATCTTTTTCATGTTTAGAGAGTTTGAAAAAGACACGGAAAAGAAAACTCCAAAAGATCCCTTGTCATAAAGTTGTCCCTCGAGCCCGAAAAGGTAGAAAATAATACTCGAGAGAACCTCCTAGCCATGTTCGACTAAGGTGTACCTTTTTCATAAATAGTTTGTCCCAACCCAAAAAAGGGGTAAACGTATATTGGGTAAACGACGTTTCACAATCTTTAATGAGTTCAAAACGACAAGACCTTGACAATCTTTTCATATTTTTAGAGTCAGAAAAGAGCTTAAAGATGAATCCCTGCTTTTATTTGATTTAACGAGTCTAAAAGGGAAAAATACACGACAATCTTTTCAATTTTTACGAGTCAGAAAAGAGCTTAAGGGTGACTCATCCTTGAGGAACGAGTGGTAATAAATGGTAGCAACTGGTTCCGGTTATGGTGGAACTGCTAAAAAAATAAGAGGTCAAAAGGCCGGCTAGTGAAACCACTCATCGTTGTGGTTCCTCAAAAAAGGGTAAAACAACCAAGTGAAAGTGACTGATCGACCAAAGGGATGGTGGCGATGGAATGGAGAAAAAACTAAGGCTTATCCAACAAGAGAAGCTAACAAAAACGACAATCACAAGGGTTAAAATGGAGATGGGTTCATTTTTATACAACCCTAAAGCATAGGGAACTATGCTTGAATTCAATTGCATGTTTACACAAGCTTGAAATGAAAAACTATGCTTGAGTTTGGTTTCATTTTTACACAACCTTGAAACGAAAGACTATGCGTGAGTTAAGTTTGCATGCCCCCAACATAATGACTGAATTCGAGGTACATGCCCCCCAAGCTTCATTTCATTAAACTAGGTGGATGGAATGAAGGTTCACTTTCGAGATCCAGGAAAGACTCGACTTGGATTTTATGAGATCTTAATCACAAACTCGATTTGGAAACGAGAGTTGTTTCATTTTTTAACAAGGTTGACATAGTAAAAGAACTATCCTCAGACTCCTTGATTCATTTTTTAACGAGCTTGACACAAGACAAGGAACTATGCTCACATCCCTTGTTTCGGTTTTTTAACGAGCTTGACACAAGACAAGGAACTATGCTCCAAATCCTTGTTTCATTTTTTTAATGAGGTTGATATAGAAGCAAACTATCCTCACAATCTGTTTCATTTTTTTAACGAGGTTGATACAGGAGCAAACTATCCTCGCACGTTGTTTTATTTTTTAAAGAGGTTAACTCAAAAAAAAGAACTATCCTCATAATAGCTGATCATGGACCATACGAGAACATGGCTCCCAAGAGGTCCTCACTAGAGGGGAGAACCACACTCTAGGAGGAATACATGTCAATTGGTATCAATGATAGATCAGTTTCCAATGCCCCCACTACATAATGTACTATACCTTCTATGTGATTATCAACATATGTGGAGCCGGAATGGGTAGCCACATAATTGACCTATGGCGGGGAAGGTACTGCTTGCAATCAAGAATCAATAGGGGACGATGGTTGAAAAGGAGGCACCTGGTGCATAATGAACCACCATTGATCAATGGTCACTATTCTCCCTTCATGTGGAAAACAAACCACACGAAAAAGCAAATAAACAAGAGCTCCCATGACATAAACATAGTCGCATCCAAGGAGAAGATTGAAATCTAAGGGACCTTGGACTACCATCACGTCTATATAGATGGTATTTCCTCCCAAAGTAATAGGGAACTTTAGAAGGATCCCTAAGGCCTGACTGGTTCCTCCATTGAAAGCCAACAGATTCTGGGTGATAGGCACAAGATGTGGGGAACCCAAGGCTTTCCAAGTAGTAGAAGACATGATGCTAACATACGCACCTTCATCTAATATAGTGCAATGTACTTCCATAGTATAGGCATGTACTGTGATATGGAAAGGAACATAAGATGGAAGGCTAAAAACAGTGAATTTACTCCAATCAAAAGAAACGGCAAAACTACTTGGTGGGGGTATCATATGATTCCCCCTATGCTTTGCAGGAATAGGAGAAGGGCTCTCCTGAACAACCAGGATGGGAGGGTCACTCTTAGATTCATGAGAATCTGAGGAGATGAGAAGAACATGAGAAGTATGATCATCACTTTCTTCGGGAATAGAGTGAACAACTAAAGGCAGAGCCAAGTCAACACTCTTTTCGACCAATGGTTGTTCGGGAACAGATAGAAGAGAGTCATGCTTAGGAAGAGCAGGACGAGAAAGAGATGAATCTAAGTCAATCTCTTTACCAACTAGGAGAGGGTCAGAAGAAAGTCTTTGATAACCAACAGGGAGTTGGGTTTAAGGAGCTGTAAGGTTTTCCAAAAATTTGGAAGCTTTATCCATAAGAGGACAAAGGTGAAGAAGATGCTTTCTTTTACATAACCGACATGGGAATCTAATATTTCCCTTCTTTTTACCATCATTAGCTGAAGGTGTAGCATCGACATGATCTCTAGAGGTCGACGGGGATGGTCGATTTAGGTCTCGAGACCATACTCCTAAGACTCTGGGGATGCCAAGACAATCTCGAAGGAGATGGTCACCCTTACACAGCTTGCAAGGGAATCTGACCTTCCATGGAGGATTGTAAGATTTTTCTATGGGAGGTGCATTTGGAGTAACAACTGCACGGTTGGCTTCTCGCTGATCTGACTTCTTCTTCTTCTTCATCATCATCTTCTTCTTCTTATCCTCCTAGTTACTGGATTTCAAACTTTCACCAGGCGAAGTAGAAAAGGAAGGTGAAGAAATAGGGGAAGAAGGTGAGAGGTCAACTTTAGAATCAATGTGATGTGGTTCAAATGAAGGAGATGGCTAGACAGGAGTCGAGACACTCGGGACCATCAAGGTAGAAAATAACCAGATAGGTAAACCATTGGATAACCCAGGGAGGGACAACGTTGCCATATAAGGAGCACCAATGTTTCTAAAAGAAGGAAAAGGACTAGGATTCCAATTCGAGGGGAATCCTTGAATGGTAGACTCTGGAATGTTGCCATTGGAATTGACCCTCAAGAATCACTAAGGAAGATAACTTTAACAAAGAATATTTTGTGGGTAGTTAATTTTAAGACACTGAAACAAAACTTTTCCTTTTCATATTTTAAGAGTCGAGAAAAGGGGGAAAGGTGACTCTAGTTGCTTTCGGAGTTAATGAGCTCAAAAGGACAAGTGCTTGATGATATTTTCACATTTAAAGAGTAAAAAAAGATTAAAATGTTTGCTCATGATAATCTAGGCAAAAGGATTACCAGGTAATCGTGAACTGCAGAATACCTCCCGGTGAACCAAAAAGTACGAGCAAGAAATCTCCCCAAATGTTGTGTTCGGTGTATCATGTTTACAAGGTGGTAGAATTAGCTTCCTATGGATAAAGGATTGCAACCTATAGGGGTCTCCCTTTATATACACGACGGTATGGGGAGCACAAGTCCTTACTAGCGCTGTCTAAAGTTAACGACAGCTGCTAGGTTTAAATACGCCGGAACACGTCTCTAGCCTAAACCATTAAATGGAAGAGTTAAGTTTCAATGCTTCCTTAGGTTGATTCAATAAATTTTAATGGTTGATCTTGAATTAGGTTTCACTTCCAAGGCCTTATCGTTGTCATCTAAAAACTCCTATATCCAGCTGTATGAGAAAAGAAATCTTTCTTCGATGAAAGTTAACACTAATTGAGGGATAGAGAGCACACAATCAGTGCAATAATCAAAGAATGAAATATTTCACTAATACATGTCCTAAATTCACTTAATCTTCCCTTAACAACAAAAGAAGTTTCATTTTATTTCCAATGCTTATGATGATGCAATTCTAACTTCTCAATGACGCTACTAATGAAATATTTTCGCTTAAGTAAACTAGAATGATGTTCTTCTTTTCATAAAATGCAAAATGAATCTTTCACATAGAGCATGTTTAATGAAAATTTCACAATACTGAACAAACAAACATCAATCAAATCCAAAGCATGATAAATGAAACTAAAAGGAAATTCTTCCCTGAATCAAACCAAACCAAACACATAAAGGTTTCAATCGACAAACCAAGCAATGTAATCTATGCTCGGAAAGAGAAAAGAGACACTCGAAATAAGAGAACGAATGAGACTCTTTCACACATTCAATTGAAAATGAAGCAATGAAAGCGTTGCAATTGAAAGATGGATTAAATGAAGTAGCAAATCAGAAACTTGACACAATGAGTAAACAAACAAATGAATGGTAATTGACCTAGATGCCCTAGGGTCATAGAAACCATCCAAAAACTCAAAAAATCAAAAAATGAAACTTCAAACCAACCAATCAATCAAACCTAGCAAACAAAGCATCCTAGTCATCTTAGTTCACAGGGGAAATAAATGCAGATAGGCCAAGAAACATAATCTAGGAGGGCAAGACACACTGGCATATGGTTTAAAAGAAACCCTGATTTCAACCTATAGGAATCAACGCCACTGTTTAAGGGGAAGAAAGCGCCATAAAGGGTTTTGGCGTGACTATTTAAGCAGAACTAACGCTGGTTGGCACGAGTGTCAGCAAAATAACAATGTTGATCGAGGGATTTGAAGAAAAATATTTTTTTTTCTCAAACCACAAACATACTAGCCACTTAAATTCAAAATCAAAGACTGCAATTGGTGTAAAATTCGGAAAACAAAGGAGAAACAGTGGTACGAAAAAATTTGTCACAAACCATGAGATGAAGAACAATCCAAAGAGGGGGATTAGATTCCCTAGTATGGTCGCTAACTTGTGGAGTAGGAAGATTCTCTCTGCAGACAAAGACAATCCCTTTAGCCCAAGGGAGAGTGTCTAGCCACAAACAAGACAACCTAACATAAGTTCCCTTAGATTGAGAATGGATAGGATCCTACCCCTTGAATAACTTATCCTTGTTCGATGATTTCCTTGTGTTTTTGCTCCAGTGATCAGCGCCTTATTGTCAATCAAGCACATGAAACAAATAGACAAGAAACCAACTTACACATGATAGCATACAATAGAGTTCAATCTACTTAAGAGGCTAAGGAGTCTTAAGCTATCAAATACAATATTGCAATTGATATAGGAAACAAAATATCAGTTGTATTATTATGAAAAAAAGGAAAGTACAACCTTTGCCTTAGCATTGCAGGTTTGCTTCAATGGGTCAAGATCCCAAGCATCACTCTAACATCTCCTCAAACACCTCAATCAGGTGAGTTTAAAGTATCTTTCTCATTGTTCACACCAAAACATTCTATAAGGTATTTTCCCCTTAACAAGCTCCTAACAAGCATAAACTAAGAACTAAGACTTGCAAGCTTTTGCAGATTTTTCCAGCCCTTCCATTCCAGCCCAACAGAGGTTGGAATAATAGGGGATTATATAGGCACGAGAGAGGGGATATGGTTCCTGTTATGATGGGAGGAAGCCTTATCTCTTGGGTTAGTTCCCTTTTAATAGGGGAAAGGAGCCCAAACAGTCTCTCTCGGCTCCATCTTGACTAACCATTTACCAGACTTCCGTTCACGATGTTTCTAGACTTGGAAGCTTCGAATCCATTTTTAAAAACTTTCCAAAAGAGGACCGGCACAGGTAATCAAGGGATAACAACACTGATAGGTGTGGGGCTCAGTGTTATTCTCATGATAGGGAAGTACACAGGGTTTACTGTGGAGGTGCTCCAAGATCAAGGAATAGGGGGTACAAGGACAGTGGGAAAATGTTGTGTAACACTCTCGAAATCTAGGATACTCTTTTTCTAATGTCGGAAATTCTGCTCTTGGTGGATGGAATTCTCTTGTTCCTCCATGCTTACCATTCCTGGCAACTTTGAACATACCAAATATTTATAATTTGACAAACAATCTGATTTGATACAATTGGCTTGGCCTCCGTTCCCCACCAAACTTCCATTTTATATTCCGAAATTCGAAGGGAAGTATGGAGAGGATCCAACTGATCATATAACCATGTTCCATTTGTGGCGCTCATCTAACTCCTTGATTGATGATTCGATTAAGTTGAGATTATTTCAATGCACCCTAACTGGAAATGGTGCAAAGTGGTATATTTAACTTAGAGGGGGAACCTTTTCTATGTTTGGCGAATTGGATACTATGTTTCTAAATAATTTTCAGTTACGTGTCCGATATGATGCTAGAACTGAGCTTCTAGCCAATTTTGAACAAGACAAGGAAACTCATAATTCTGACCAGATGCAAGAGTGGCATAGAAGGAAGAGGATAATCAAGGCATATACCATGATGAGTTTCTTGTGGAATGGTTTTTGAAATCTTTGCAGCCAAATATTTCTAAGGATGTGTCACACTCTCCGGAGTTTTCACTGAAGAACATGCCATCTTTAGAGCCCAACAATTAGAACTCATCTATTCTCATTTTGGAGTCCTTTATAAGATTTTTTTTGATGCTCCTTGATCGAAGATCGATTTAGCCAAACCTAAGCGAGGACCCCATGCCGACGGAATTGCAGGGTCAATCGATAGTAGTACAACTAACCTGTTGAATCAATGGCAACAATTGTCTTTACAATTTGCTTCTCCGATATAGGTTACGCCATCAAGGTCTATTCCTTCCCAACCTTTAGCAGTTAATGTTTTCCAATCTTCAAATCCCAAAGGAAACCAACAATCTGATGGGAAGAAGATGGGACGTGGTAAGAAGAAATATAATGTTGGGAAGGGAAATGCGAACAAGTCTAGTATTGATACTGTAGAGGGAAAAAATGAATCGAAAAATAAAGTAAAATTCCCATGCAAGTTATGAAATGGGGATCATCTTACCCTTATTTTCCCTAAGATTCGTGATTCTTAACGCTTGTTAGCTCAACAAGGTTCTTCAAGTTCCCAGGCTATGCTGACTAAACATTTTCCCCAAGGGAAAAAATGTTTTTTGGTGTTAATGCTAGTACTGGAACCCCCATAGGGGGCAACCAAGATAGGGAATCCACATCGAATGTATATATGGTAATGCCTCATATTGTTGTTGCTACAAGGTCACATGATTATGGTGAGTCATAACCTTCTAAGGCTAAGGCTGCTTCCGATATTCTAGAGCCACTCCATATCGAGAGGCCCGCAGTCGACTCTATACCTCAAATACTGAAAGGCTATACAAAATGTTCCACTGTCAATCCCAATGCTAGAGCTGCTCAGGACTATTCTATTGTCGAAGATCTAGCTCAGAGCCCCTATGCAATGTGAGCGTTATAGGTACTCCAATCATGTCCTACACAAAGAAGTTCATTACTCACAATAGATATGAAGAACTCTCTCGTTATTACATTTGATATGTCAAGTGTTAAGAAGAGACGCCCTCATCACATGGCTTTCGAGATTAAATCTACATCTCAAAAGAAGACTATCTTTCGAACTGTAGTTGATGAAGGGGCTTCCACGTGTATCATGTCAATATCATTCTGGATTTAAGACATATGTGGTATATATTTTTAGACGAATGGTATTGAGATTAGTGGGAGCTGGATGCCCTTAATCAGGAAGATTAAGGTCATCAATACATCTCAGTAGGTAGATTTTCCTCCCCTATTCTAATAGTTGTAGTTAGTAACTGTACTATAACAGTATAAGTATAACAATAATAATTATTAGTTTTTAATTACAACATAATAATTATTATTAATTTTAATCT
>APFE030388224.1:68977-80048 GCA_000404065.3 Pinus taeda | reverse complement strand
ATAATAATTAAAAATCTGCAATTAAAATTCTTAAAAACAAAGCCGACACTCATCTCATCTTAAATCCACTTTCCTCACAATTATTTAAATCCCTCAATTAAGCTCTTCTTCTTTCAGCATTCAAGAATGTCCTGATGATGGATCCTAGTTGGGATTTGAAACGTTGACGAAAAATAAATTTTACTGTGGATTCTCCGGTAACTATGTTGATATCATGTTGGAAGGTTATAGGGTCCCCAGAAGTTAGTCCTTCCCCTACTCTCCTTACTGCATTCGATGATCATTCTCATAGGCCTCATGGAATTCTTCCAACCTTTCTTGTCTGTGTTGGGGGAAAGGCTGTTAATGTCGAGGTAGAGATAGTTGATGCCAACCTTGAATATAATCTTTTATTGGGTCAAAATTGGGTTTACGCAATGGATGCCATTGTTTCATCGTTGTTTTGCATCCTATGCTTACCTCATGAAGGGGTAATTGTTACAATTGATCAAATGGCTTATTCTCCTAACAATCCCATTGCATCCTCTGACTCTACCATCCCCTTGGTGAAGAATATCAAGCATCTTGTCGAGAATTTGGGAGTTGGAATATATTCCTCATTGATGGGTACTTTTGATCTTCCTCCTCCTATCACTCACATTAATGCCATTTCATCCTCTAGGATAGCTCCTCGAAAAGGTTTGTTCAAAACTCATTATTTTTCCGATCCTTGGCCCTTACCCCCCACTTCCACATTAGTAGAGGGGAAAGTAGGTGGAATGGCATATTCTATATTTGCAGCAGAAATCACATACCAATCTATTGTCAATTTTGCAGATTCTGACCCCATTACTCCCCCATCAAAGGATTTGGATGGCGATGTGGCTCCAGTTTGGATTGTTAACTCTACTTCAGCTATGGATTGCCTTAACATTGTCTTACCATCTGAAGAGTCATTTTAGAAGCAATGACTGGTGCAAAAAGTCCATAGGATGACTTTCTTAATTGGTCATACTTTCTCTCTGATTTGCATGAAGTTGAATCAAATTTGTCTGATCATTCTTCAACTGGAAGTGTTCATAAAATTCTAAATCCTTTGTCCCCACTACATATTTTTTCCAAAGATAATATGTCTAATATCTCGAAAACCATTCCGGCGAAAATTTCCAGGAATCCCAATATCATTGAGAATATCTTCAACGGAACTGAATGTTCCCTTGAGGAAACCAAGATTTATACTGACCTCTTTAAGGAGTTTTGAAATGTGTTTGCTTGGTCTTATGAAGAAATGCCTAGGACCGATCCATCAATAGTTCAACATGAGATCAAGACTTATGAAAATGTTAAACCTATATGACAAAAGATTCAATCGATAAATCCTAGGAAAGTTGCAGCTATTAAAGCTGAGGTTGAAAATCTGCTTAAGGCAGGTTTCATATACCTCGCTCCTTTAACTGAATGGGTCTCAAATCTAGTCCCTATTGATAAAAAGCAAGGAACGATCTGGGTATGCATCAAATTTAGGGATTTGAAAAAGGCTAGTCCTAAATATAATTTCCCCACTCTATTTATCAATCATATCATTGATGAGTCTACTAAAAATAAGGTATTTTCCATCATGGACGGTTTCTTGGGTTATAATCAAATAACTATCCGTGTTGAAGGTCAACAAAAGACAACATTTATTTGCCCCTGGGGTATGTTTGCATACAATAATATGCCTTTTGTCCTAAAAAGTGATTAGAAGGGTATTTTATTCCATGGTTGTTATAACATCATTCAACACTCATCTAGTTCTGATGCTCTGGTATGGCCTTGGGCAACCCTTTCCCATATAGACTTGATCATTTATTTAAAAACAATATTTTGAATTCCATACGTGACTTTTCCCTTTAAAAAGCGTGTACACACACGGGTACCATAATATAGAATCCGCATATATTAAATAAAATATGAAAAAATAAAATAATATCCTATTTTTCGGGCGGGGATTACGGGTTTCACTGAAATCCCACCTACAGGAGCCCATGGCCTAACTAAATCAACTGATTTATGGTGGAATTTAAACACCTGATGGGAATACCTAAGGACATCAAGGAGATAAGATATCGACATTATAGTGTTTTCGATCCCCAGATCAAGTCTAATTTTCCCTGTGCCTCCTACATGCCCAGTCATAGGAAACCCTTGTTTCCTTGCATAGATGCTCATCCTTCATTATATGGCATCCTTTTGCACATGATTGAGAGGTGATCTTTGAGGCTTGGGTTGGACGGATTCATAGGAAGGTTTTGTCGGTGCCGTGGTCGGATCAGGTTGTATCTCTCCACTACTTTTTGTTGATATCAATAAACAAGCTTTGTCTAGTTTCCGATATGTTATGATCTCATGTTTTTATGATTCATGTGTAATATGTCATGATTTATATGATTATGCTTGATGATTTAACATGTTTATTATGCATGCACTTTGAACTACTTGCGATGTATATGCTTTTATGAACTGTGTTGCATGTCTTCTCACTTGGGAGGAAGTAGAGGGTATGGACCCTACGGGATTGACATCGAATGTAGGACCTACGAGTACTCCTCTCAAACCCAACTTTGGTAGTTTTTATAATTTCCTTGCTTGAACGTGTGCTTCTTGTTGACTGTCTTCCTTTGATATGTTGAGGTTGTCAACCCTTACCTTAGGGAAGTTTTTTTTTTTTTTTTTTTTTTTTTGCCAACAATGATGAGTGTAAGATATACCTATTTTACATAAGATTAAAGTTTCTTTTGACATAACACTAGACACTTTTACCTTGCAAAGGGACACATTCCAACACTCTCTTCACCAACATAAATACTATGTGGAAATATGTTTATGATCTCATTCTCATTATTGTATAAAGAGATTTGCCTCCCAAAAGGGCTACTAAACCTTTATTTGTCTAGCCTGTGTAAGGATCTCTATTCTACCTCCTCCTTCTCCTTGTGATTTAGTGACTTGCATTGCTAAACCCACTTGCCTCTCTGATTGAATTTCTCCTTAATATTTAGTAGTGGTACTCTTAAACAATTAGATAGGGAAGTGAACTATAATTATTATTTTGTATATCTTATCTCGATGCATATATTATAAGATGATACAACCTAGCAAGCCCAAAGAAATAGAGATTTTGAAGCAATTAACTTCTACCTAATAAATGACCACTTCTTAGTTGAAAGTGCTTTACACAAGAGCAAGTTCTCCAAAAATTAGAGATCTAAATCACATAGAAAGAAAGAAACATACCAAAGCATCGAACAACCTTGAGAATATAAGAGTTTCATTGCAATGACTTCAGAGGCTTGCATATACACCCAATAGGGACTACCCCTAGCAAAGGTCGCATTTTGAGTAGAAAAATACTAAAACCTCTTTTACATAGAAAAATAATCTTGAGCACATGAATACTTTAAGATAGAGCAACAACTTAGAGGTGAACTAACCAAACTAAGGACTGTATACTTTAACTTTGAGACCGAATAAAACTCTTAAAAGTGACACCAAACATCATAGATTAGCATATGTCTAAACACCCAAAAGGAAATAAGCCTAATAGAAACCTGAATAATAGGTATTGTAGTGGAGAGAAGGATAATGCATTTCAATAATATTAGAAATATATAGAGGCATGCTACTATGAAATAAAATGAAAATGGGGACATTCAATACAATTAAAGAAGTGTCCATGGTATATGATTTTAACAAAATTTAATAAGCAAAAATATCTAACTCAAAAGCTTCATTATAGCATTTATGCACCCACTAAAATTTATCTCTACCTCTCCATCTTTTATCGAGTACAGAAAAAATCACAAATCATAGATTACCTTCAACACTAAATGTAATTGGAAGAGGCCGTGACACGAGAAACAACTAAAATATTAATGACAATTCCTCTACTAATGCGTTGGCATTGTAGAGGTTAAGTAAAAGCCTTTCTGGTCAACCCATGGTTTATGATAACAAGACAATGAGTAAGCAGTTAATATATCACATATATAACCTCACTAAAAACTATAAGGCTATAAAGGGGGATCCACCTTGAATTGTTTTCCTTGCATATCAATTGCTAGTCAATTGAGTTTTATTGAATGTTGGTTGATTTCTCCTTGGTGAGTCGACCACTCTTTCAACCTTTGGTCATTAAGTATAAATTGTGAATGTATGCCAACAATATTAAGTACAAATTCCTCTATTCATGGAAAATAAATATAGAAACCAAGTTAGGAATTGCAACAACCACTTAATGGAAACCATATATGAAGAAAACCAAATTTAATAAATATATATTTTGATTATTTCTTGTCATGTTACATTGATAGGTTAACACACTGTGGAGTACATGGAATGCAACCTTCATGCAAACATGATATCCTTTTGAGTTATTTCTAATAATTAAGTACAATTATATATTTAGGTTAACTATACAACAAGGGACAATATATTATAGGTATATTAAAAGCTATCCCCTCTCGAAATTGCTTAATCCATAAAGAATATATATTTGAGTGCAAATATTGAATACATTATGTTATGAATTCAAAGACAATAGATTCATTCAACATTTTTTCCACACTTGGTAAAGTACTTGTTCTTGCTTGTAATGTTGAAATATACATTTATTCGCTTGTATTTCTATCAGGAATTGACTACCTCGAAGTGTTTTCCCTTCTAAAATTCCATCCATCCATGTGCATGCTCATTTAGAATGTCAACATAGATTCTCTAGAATTTTCAAATTTGATTTAAGTGTTTTACATTGAGTGGTATTCATAAAAAACTCCTAGTACACGATATGTTATCCTAATGCCACCATCAACATGTTGGGTATGGAGCCTGATTATCTCCCTGATTCAGAGGTCTTGTTTAAGCCACATTTTGATCCTAGTCCATGTCGGGTGGGTGTGGGGGGGGCATGCCGTAACACTATTGCTACTAGGGATCAAGGGAGGGGGTGGGGAATCACTCTTTTATCTCCCTTGGTGTGGGTTTAGGGACAGTGCCTCGAAAGATTTTTTTTGAGAAAAATTGCCTTGTAAAATATTGTAATTTCAGTGTCAATCTGGTCATTCATTAGGCAAAAGATCTGACAGTATAAGTTATGTTAATTTAGGGTTTTTTTCCCTAGAAGAAAACCTTGGGTTTATATGAGGGAATTGTATTGCAGTTATGTATTATTCTGTGAGAGAAAAACAAATGATATTGTGTAAGAGGGCAGAGGAAGCTACAACAGATGTGTTGTAGGTTGTATCCCTTCAATTTGTTGGATAATATAAAAGGAATGATTGGTTGTTTCTCCATGGATGTAGCCCAAATTGGGTGAACCACATATATCTATGTCTATCTTGTTTTATGCTTTTCTATGTTTGTTTTTCTACAATATTTGATGTGTTCCATTGCTATGTTATTTAATTTCTAACACAACAACATATCCAAGTTGCTCATTTGTCCTAATTTGACTAATACGTGGATTGTAAACGATATCTTCAAGGATATCAACTACGACACTTGGTTTAGTCAAACCTTGACAAATATCTTAATCCACTTGAGAATAATTTTCAATTATAAGGGTTTCTTCTAATTTATTCTTCTTAGTTGCATTCTAAAGTAGGCAATCACCAAATGATAGTTGTATGATTTTCTCGTGATAGAATCCTTCAGTAAATATCTACCTTAAAAGTTATGGAATATAATTTATTAAGTTTGATAAAGTTAGTGAAAAGAAACAAAAGTACTTTTCATCATTCTCAACTAGAAGTACCAACAATAATGTCTTTGCACATAGGATGAATCTAAGAACATTATAAGGATGTTGCCAACCTTTCTTCCTAAAATATTTATCTCCTAGATTTTCCACGGGTTTTACCACACTTGTGTACATCCATGATTTCACCATATTTACTTCAACTTGGGCTTATTTTCTCCTAGTCATCAAATGAGTTCTATAATAAGCCTTACATACCCCAAAAAATCAATTGTACGTCTTCCCACATGACTTATCACCTTTAATGCTCAAAGAGAAATGCTCAAAGTCCCATTCCTCAAAATTAGTAGTGACAACATTCATGTGATGGCAAACAAAGGACATGATTTTCTCTTCCATAGTACCAAAATTCTTGGAAGTAATATTTATTCATCCCATCAAATAACTTACATGTATAATGATCCAGAAGGCACCATTTTCAACACTGTATTCCTAATTTGTCTTCCTTTGGAATAAGATCAGGCATATGATTTTTAATGTATTTGATTTCTTCATCAGTTCTAGAGTAAATAGATAAAGGCTTTGGTGTCCCATGGGTTCTTGTATTTTGGATTAAGGATTAGAAAGACATGGTATATTTTTGAAGCAACAATCAAGGACACATTGTAACAAAAGAATTTGTGATCTAAGAATGTTATTTTTCTTAGGTACTCAACAAGATATTGCAGTTTCCAATATTCCACCATAGATCTTGGCTCATTGATTGAAAGCAGGTATTTGATAAAAATAAATGTTGTGGGGAATGTTAGAACATCAAATTGCAATGCAAATATAATCTTATTTTCAAAGCGTATGATGTCTAAATCCTCTATTGAGAATCTTCTTCAAATTCTCAGACCTAGTTAGCTAATTTGGTGGCAAAAATAACCTTTCCATCTACTTCATACATTTTGGAAGCATTAATCAGATAAGCTAACTTGTGAGGAATTATACTTTTCTTATTGATTGATTCCACTAAAAGTAGTGATCTGTGATGCACAATACTACATGAATGGTCTTGCTTATATTAGTAACATATGCCATGTGTATAAAAAAATCAACAATCTTGGGAAAAAATTCTTCATTAATTTCCTTATGTATGTGTTGCACGTAATGGCTCAAAGGACTGCATTTGAACTTGTCAGAATGACTTAATTGCAAAATCTTATTCCTATCACCAAATGTAAACCTAGTGTGCTAACAAAAGGTGAGGAGGAAAATGGCCAATCAAACTATATCTTTTTAGCTGGCCTCATCTACATATCATCCCTTTTAGAGCCCTCCATGGTTATACTTATTTTTGACATCAAATGATAATTTATCATACATAACCCAACCACAAATCCTCCTCTATTAATGTACTTTAAGATAATATAGTATATGTGAAGGCTATTATGCATTGATTCTTTGATCAAAATTTTGGAATTAATTATTATGAGTTTGCCTTGAATTGTGAAATTCAATTCATAGAGAAATATCAACAATTTCTAGTCCTCCAATTGATATTCTTGTTAATATTTGAAAAGTGATTATAAAATGCGACTTCTTTGGGATATGATTTTCCCCATTTTTTCTAAGGCAATTTCACAAAGCATTCTTAGAAGCTACCTCACTCATGTTTGTTCATTGCACCCTTTGTTGTCTATTAGAGGCTTAGGGAAGGCAAAATATCAAATAAAAGTGTAAATTGTTCTTAGTGAGATATCGTATTGACTGATGGAGCTAGAGATAAGCTTAGGAACAACCATTGACTGTAATTAACTTCTGGATTAAGGAGTTGAGTCTTTATAGCATGCTTACCCTCTTTGTGCTTTTGTTTCCATCGACAATCGATGATGATGATGATCCCATTATGAATTTTTTTCTAGCAGTTTTTAAAGATTCCAAAGATATGTTATTTAAAAAATTTCAAGTCTTCATTTATCTCACAATTAGATGGTATAGATATGCAATAATTATTTCCATCAATTTTTGGTGAAGTATATTCATGCTCATATTCAAAAGTGGCCTTTTCTTCTAAAATATAATATATAACATCTTTTTTTTTTTTTTGAATATGACTAATTCTATTATCATATAAAACAAAGATACAAAATAGAGTACATTGGGCAAGGCTAAGAAATTTTGCCTGTCAGTCCTTGCCTTGCCCTGCTATCAGTTCCAAAATTGAAAAGTTCAAAATTGGAATTGTTGCTTGACCATTGCCGACACAATTACATAACATGTATTAACTGAACAGACACCAGGGCCTTGGACTGACCCGGACAAAGACAAACATACAGTTGGACAAAGACAATCGACACCTGAACAATTACAATTGACACCTGAACAGTACAGCCGACACATGGACAGAGATAATGCCGCCACTTAGCCGAGTTATACAACGAAATCCCAACAGAAATAGCAGAGATTACCGGGGCGAGTTCAATCATCTTCAGTAGTCTGGGGCGCCTCTTCAATTCGGCACCCGAAACGGAGTGTATCCTCGGAGTCAGAAAGCTGGATGACCGCGTCTGGGCTTCCCTCTTGGGCTGGCCTGCTTGGACCAGCAAGTGAATAACCAGCATGCGAAGAAGGGCCAGCGTCCGGATCGAAATTGGTTGCTGGGCGCTCAAGATCCGGCCCATGTTCACGTCCAGGTGCCAACCAACCCGTTCCAGCTCCAACCGGAAGGCACGCAATTGGAGATTCTTCTCTGCTGGAGCGCTGCCCATCTGGCAGAGACTCGGCCTCCATGTTCTGAGTGACGCCAGGCTCTATCATTATAGAAACAACCAAAGTGGAATTAACTTGAGGGCAGGGGAGCCGATACCTGAGCATTGGGAGCTCCATCTGCCCTTCTTCAGAATTTGGGCTTCTGCCATTATGCCCTCCCTCCTCCTCATTGCTGCCCTGAAATATCTGAGGTAGCGACGTTGCCTCAATGGAGGAAGAGGGTGAATTATAATCATTCTGCTGCGGGAGGGCCCTGCCTCTAATTCCCCCTCTTCGGCTACCCATTTGCGGCCTTTCCCTCGGCATTACAACACTCCTTCCTCTCTGGAAACCAACACAAGCACTCTGAGCTCCTACAACTGCAAGAACCAGCACCAGCGCCCTCAGCTCCACACTGTTGCAGGTGGTATGCTTACCAGGCTCATAAACCGGCGGAACACCCCTCAGATTCTCACTCCCATTTCCGTCTGAGCGGAGCAGGGTCTCACTGCAATGTGCGCACATATCCTTCTGCCGATCCAGCTTGCTCTGTTTTAAACTTTTCTCTGCATCGAAAACCATCTTTCTCCCTCGAGCCGAGTAGACAGGCATTAATGCCGTCGGCCGTCTGCATTCAAGCGGGTTAATACCCTGCTGCGCGTGGTACCATCGGTCACCGTAGGCATGCCACCTGCCCACGTGATGGCGCGTGTCATTACCATATCCCCTATGCACCCGCATCCGAGATTATAACATCTTATTAGAGGATTGATGATCTTGTTTATTTTATTGTTTTTTGTAGTTTAGATAGATCTATTGGGACTAACTACTATTATATTTATGTTTCTTCCTTTATTCTTAACGATTTAGTTGAAAACATGTTTGGGAAAACAAGGTCTTCCATAAAGAATAAACACTTTCAGTAACCACCCACACAACCGGATCAAAGATCATAACACTAGTATTTTTAAGTGGTTAAAACCCTTTAAGAGGGAAATAGTCCACGACCCCAACTAACATGGCCACTTGAGGCAATGTTTATCAATGCAAAAGAAAATTTGTACATAAGAGAGTTTCCCACAATTTATCATCGACAATGACCATCCATGCTCTTTAAATAGAAATCATGGACCAATCCAATGTTAAGCCACATATTAATACCCATTAGTAATGAGGAGAATATGAGTCATTGGATCACTCTATGTCAAGAATACATCATAACCATCAGATTACAATGCAACTAATGTATACTAAAGAAACACACTAAGAAACACACTTTTAACCAAAAACAAATTAGATCAAGTTGATCAAAACTAACTGCTAAGTGTCTAAATATCCTAACATCCTTCCTTAAGAACAACTTGGGATAAGATTTGAAGGATTTACAAATGTGATGCAATGGGAGAAAGAAGGAGGAAATCGATATTTCCCCCCATTAATGACAACTTCGTGAACTCCTAACGTAAATCAAAGCTTGGAAAACTTCACCTTTATAAGAGACTTTGTGAACATTTTTCAACTTGATATTTTGTAGGGTAGAAGAAAACTTCAAGAACATTATCATGACTGAGCTTTCTAATGAGGTGAATTTGTATCTTAATGTGTTTACTGCAATGATGTTGAATGATATCTTTGGTGAGCTTAATGGAACTTCAATTATTGCACTAGAGGGTGGTCTAATGCTACTGCTACAAACCACACTCTAAAATGATGTATTGAAGCCACAAGGCCTCTTGACTTATACTAATCAACATTGGTACTCTACTTCTACTTAATAAATAGTGATATCCTTTTGCTTCTTACAAGCCCAATTGATAAATCCTGAACCAAGACTAAAAACATAATCTACAATATACTTTTGTTCATCAGGGTCACCACCCTAATTGGAATCAATGAAACCAGCCAACAAAGAAATACCCCCTGCAATGTAATGCATCCCAAACAAAACTATATCTTGAATATATCTGTTAGCGCTTAAAATTTCACCTCAGGCTGGAAAAGGTAAACTCCAAGGCAACATCAAACCACTTAGCCTCGTAGCTAGCCCTACGGGGCAGGAGAGGGCTCTCTCCGGTCTATCTTGGCAAAGATCTTCAATGGGTAGAGATAACCAATAAAGAACACTAATTTTAGGCTAGTAAACTGATAAAAAGGTTTTGATTTAGGATTTTTAGGGTTTTGGTGGAAAATTGGGGAAAGGCAATTTTGGGTGCGGGGATTGGACACAGTTTTCGCAGGGGGTTCTTTGGGGCAAGGTAGGAGACTGTATTGATGCCTTTGAAAGATTTGGATGGGTTGAGAATGACTGGTGAGGAGCTAAGGAGAGCAAGCAATCACCTTGAATTCTCCTTAAACAGCTGAAAACATTGATATTAAGAAAACTTAAAGGCAGAGCATAGCAACCATGAATTCTACCTTAACACTTCATTTGCCTAATTTTCAGAAGAAAAATTAAGAATATTATTCACATAAAAAACTTACAAGTAAAAAGAGAAACACACCATCAATACATGTAACCACAAGAATCCCAAAAAGGACTACAAAACCCTGGTCTTCCTTAGCCAAAAATTGCAGAGATACAATGAGTAATACAATAGAAGCTTTCTCCCTCAAGAGTCCAACCAT
>APFE030388224.1:29615-61839 GCA_000404065.3 Pinus taeda | reverse complement strand
GTTGAAATGCTGCTTCAAGGGGACAAATAACACAAGGGAGATGTTAGGGAAGGGACCTTTTGAGGGAACAAAGGGAAAATATATGAAAAAGGGAATTTAAGGAAGAAATCACAACATGGGGTTATGTTATTGAATTTTAGGGATAGGGGTGATGTTTAGGGCTTTGGTATTTTTGGTAGGGAGATTAGGTAGAAATGATATGGAAGGTGGTAAAGGGATGTGGGGAAAAAGTGGGGGTGAAAAGGATAACCTTGCAAACAACAAAACAAAACCCTGCCTTTGACATTTTTAAGCTAAATACTCATGAATTTCCCATTTCAACTTGATGGCATTTATGCACATTTTTCATGATTATTTTGCTTTAGCAGGCAAAAAACATTAATGATTAAGGGCCTACCTGCAAACTTGAGGAGATTTGGGGTCTTCTTGAAGTTTATAAGTAATTGCTATAGGTGAACTCCTGACAGGTCGTGTGCAGGACTGGACAGGTCGCGCACACCCAAGAGGTCGCGCTCGTGTTATTTTGCAACTGTTGGGACCCCCTGGACGGGTCGCGCCCACCCAACAGGTCGCGCACAGCTGTGGACGGGTCGCGCACCGATCCTCTCTGCAATTCCGCCCGATTTTGTCTCCAAATCGCCTTTCACTATTGCTATGAGGCAAATGATGATCAAATGGAGGGAGAGAGGGGCTTTATAGGCTTGATTTAAATTAATTTCCCCTCAAACCCTCTTTCTAATGTCTATAATTGACACTTTTTCAAAATTTAAATGCTGCTGACTTTATGGTTTCCTTTTGTCCTGAAATTGGTTGAATTGATGCTTTTTCTTGAAAATTTTTGCAGGATAGCTTCTGAGGAATCTTGGCAAAGGGGACCAGGGCTGCATACTGACTTTCGATGAATTTTTACAACCTTTTACAAAATGAGAAAATGACCTTGTCTTTAAAAACATGGTTTTTAAATCCAAAGTAAAAATTAGCTATACAAGATGAAATATTTTGAAGAAATACTGTCATCCCTCTGGCCTGCTGGGCATTTATTGACTTTTAAAGACATGACCTCAAAGACAAATTGGACCTAAACCCTAGACCTAGGACTTTTGATCTTAAGACAAGACAAGCAACCTTGAAAGAGTTTATTGGCTGAAACAACTTGATCCAGCAGTGCCAAGAGGGGAATAAAGATACCAGCTCCTCCATCAGGTTTATGACATGCCTAATGGAATGCAATGAGATGACACTGATGAGACACCTACTTAAGCAAATGCAAAGAATTTTGATCGTTGATGGAGGGCTACTAGACCGACTCTAACAATATCAAAGTATCATTTTTGCTACTTTCCAATGACTTTCATGGTGTTTTTTCATATATTGTGCAACAATACCAACAATAAAGGAAATATCACGAAGAGTACGAGTCAAATATAAGATTATACCAATTAAATAACAATACAAAATGGCATTAACTTCAGGTGTACTATACATAGAAACAATTTTGACTCAATATAGGAAATGAGAAGGGGCTGGTTTAAAATATTCCTTGTGAAAGCAACATAAAAGGTTGCATGCATACTTAGATTTGGAAAGAGAAATTCCTTCCTTTGTTTGCGATACTTGGAGGCCAAGGAAATAACGCAAATAACCTAAATATTTCATTTTAAAATTATTCTTAAGGCTTGATCTCACATGGGTTTAAAGTTTAGGGTCACTTCTAGTGAGGATAAGGTCATCAACATAAAGAAAAAGTATTATGATATGGTTTCCTAGTTTATTGGTGTAGACATTAGAGTTAAAATGAAATCTAGATAAGCCAATGTCAAGATAAAGCTATCCAATTTTGTGAACCAAGGTTAAGAAGATTGTTTAAGACCATAAAGATATTTCTTAAGTTGACAAACAAGACTAGTGTCACTCTAAACATTACCAAGAGGTAGTTCTATGTAAATTTATTATTGTAGATCCCTATGTAAGAATGCAAATTTAACATCCATCTAATGAACCTCCCATTCATGTGAGGTAGAAACGAATGGAAAGAAAGGGGATATAATTCATTTTTGCGACAAGGGAAAAGGATTCATTTTAGTCAATTTCTTCAAATTGAAATAATCCTCCAAAAACTAATCCTGCCTTACATCTTTCAACAATTTAATCTCTTGCATACTTAGTTTTATGCACCCATTTAATATGATAAGTTTTCTTCTTTTTGGAAGAGGTACAAGTTCCCAAGTATCATTCACCATTAAGAGATGATTATTCATTCCTCGATGTTTCCCAATTTGGATGGACTGAAGCTTTAACAAATGTTTTTGGGTCAAGGGTCTCTGAAACTTGAGCCAAAAGAGATGAGGTTTGTTGGAATTGTGAATGTGTATGATGTCGATTTGAAGGACTATTAGCAAAATCACAAGTTGCTTCTCTTGTTGAATTAACCCATCTAGGAAGTTGTGGTGTTGGTGCATATTCATGCTCAATTGACTCATCTAGAGGAAGATGAGCATGTGGAGGTGGATTTTCATCCTCACTATCATCATCTAAAGAAGAATCCATACTAGGAATAAAATATGGCGCAATTCCAAAAGATGGTTCACAAGCTAAATATGGCATAAAAACCAAATTAGGCTTAAAGACTAAGAGATTTTCATCATATTTAAAATATATTTTAATAATTGTTTCATTATAATGAGGTTAAATAACTTTATAACCTTTTAAATATTCAAAATATACAAGAAACATACACTTCTCACTTTTAGGTTGTAAGGCTTTCTTTTTCTCATGAGAAATGTGAGCCCATTATACACTACCAAATGCATGGAAGTAGCTTACATTTTGCTCAATTTTATTTCATGCTTCCTTCATTGTCATATTTCTTAAAGCCTTTGTGGGAGTGTGATTTACTATGTATTTGCACAATTGATTGTTTCCAACTAATAATGAAGACTTAATCCCTTAGATTAAGTCTTCTAGCTCTCTCTTTCCTGCTTTAAGATGCTTCATGTAGATTCAATCTTCCATATCCCCATGTAGGAATTTTGTTTTTAGGTCCATTTATTCTACTTCAAAATTAAATGCAACAACAACAAATAAAAGAAATCTAATAGAAACTAACTTGGAAACAAGAAATAAATATATCATGAAAGTCTATACCTTCTACCTAGAAATAACCTTTTGCTACTGACTGAGTTTTGTATTTCTCCACTCTTCCTTGTGCATTCAACTCCTTCTTAAGCACCTATTTACTTCTAATTAGATTTCTTCCAATTGAGAACTCCACTAGATCCTAAGCCTCATTCTTATCTAAGACTTCCATTTCTTCAACTATGGCCTTTTTCCAGGCTTTGGCATCCCTTATTTAATTTCCTCCCTAACAATACTAGGATCATCATCAGTACTAAACAAAGTAAAATTTGAAAGAAAATTTGGTGGAGTATACCTTTATTCCTGCCTTCTTTCTTGAACTGATCTCCTCAATACTGAAGTATGTGGTTCTTTTCCTTATGATTCCTATTCTTCTGTAGAGTCTGATCCATATTATTTCAATTAAAACTCTACCTTCTTTTGTTCTTTCTCCCTTGGTAGGATTTACTCTTTGACAACATCTACGATTTCTCTAAATACCACATCTCGACTATAAACAACCTTACTAGTTTCTAGATTCCACAGATTTTAACCTTTCATACCATCTTTATATCCAAAAAATATACTCTTTTCAACTTTTTTATCTAGCTTGATCCTTTTATCCTTTGGAATTTGAACATATGAATCATAGCCAAATACCCTGAGATTTTCAAGAGAGGGTTTTTTCTTACCAATCCATACCTCATGTGGATTATTTTCATCTGATGTTGATGAGGGTGATCTATTTGCCAAGTAAGACACAATTTCCACTACCTTTGCTTAGAATTATTGTCCTAAAGAGGTTGCACCATTAAGCATGCTTCTTGCTTTCTCCATCGATGTCCTATTCATCCTTTCTATAACTCCATTCTACTAAGGTGTGTATGAAACAATATTATACCTTTCTATATTGCGCTTCTTACAATTTTTTTTGAATTCACTCTTGTAGAATTCTCCACCATCATGTGTCCTTAGCACATTACTTTTCTTCTCTTCTCGATTTTCCACAAAAGCCTTAAACGCCTTGAAATTTTCAAAGACTTAATATTTATCCCTAAATAAATAAATCCATATATTCCTTGAGAATTCATTTATAAATGATACATAGTACATATATTTACCCGTGATGGAATTGGCATAGGTCCAAACACATTGGTATGCACCAATTGTGATATTCCATCTACTCTTGTAGAACCAAAGGAGAATCTTACCCGATTTTGCTTCACATATCAACAATGTTCATAGAAATCAAAATCCAAAGAGAAATTAGATATACTTTCTACCATACCATTACCATGTAGTACTCGAAAGCTCTTATCTCTAATATGTCCCAATATTTGATGCCACAACATAGTCTTTTCTCTAGAAATGGTAGGAGTTTTTCCTTCTTCGTTTAACTCTCAAGAACAATAGAGCTATTGCACCCATCACTAATAGTGCTTCCAAATAGATTATACAAAGTTCCAATGTAAGTCCCCTCAACAATACCATTGCTATTTGAAACATCCTACAAGTATCCAATTCAAACACTATTTTTACATCTACATAGCTCATCTTGCTTACAAAAACCAAAATTTTGGCTAATCTTAGGATCTAACAAACATCAATAAGTGTTCCCATCCTTTCACCCATGAGATTCAACTTGAATTTTCCGCGCCATATTATTCTAGATTTCAAGTCATCTCCTAGGAAAACATCATCACAATCATATTTTTCATACTTAGAAACCACTCCATGTGAGCAGTCATATGAAAGGATGCCCCTAAGTCGACGAGCCATGCCTCATTATCTACATATGTACTTGAATAATCTAGGTACACATCCCCTCATTTATTTGAGGATATTTTTTCTTTTGTAGAAGGGACATCATAACATCCCTTCCCTTTCTCTACAATTTTGGATCTACAATATTTTTTGTAATTCTCTTCTTTTCGCATCTCCAACATAACTTTATGATTTTTCTTGGAGATTTAGATCTTCCTCTAGATTTAGATCTCCCACTTATTTCATTTCTATTTTGGGAACATCCTCTTACATACAAGGTATCCATGTTATCACTTTACATATTTCTCAATTTCATTTCCTCTGATAACAATGATTACACTATATCATTGAAACTTAAAGTAGTTGCATTACTACCTATGCAAACAACCAAATTATCCCCTAGTCTAGTAAAGAACACACAAAATTGATACACTTATCTTTATCTAAAATATTAATATCAAAAGATAATAGTTGGCATATAACATCATTGAACTTGCATTTATATTCTTTGTCATTGAGTCTACATCCTTCATCCTTAGGTTATACAAATTTTTCCATTGGAACAATTTATTCACTAGGGACTTAGATTGATAAAAAGTCTCTAACCTGTTCCACAATGCCTTCATTATAGCTTCTCTTCGAAAATTCAATAATACTGAATATGATAGACAAAATCATAATGTGCTCTTTGTCATTTGATCCAACTTGTTCTAGTCTTTAGTTGACATCCCTATCAATGCAATACCCAAATCCACAATGATCCAATGTTCTTTCTCCACCAATAACTTTTACATTTTGAGCTTCCATAACTCAAAAATTTGCCCATTGAATTTCTCGATCCCTATCTTTGAACTACTTGCCATTTCTTTCACCACGAGAATTGATCCCGTAGATATCCACTATAACAAGGTCTACCACAGGCTTGAGCCAAACCCCTTAGCCACAAAGGTGTCCACTTGAAGCTAAAATTACTCTCATACAAAATGTAGGTTTTAAACCTGTATAATTAATTACTACAATAAGATTTTTAATAAAATAGAAAAGATGCAATGGAAAACACACACATTAACAGAACAATTTTACCTTGGAAACCCAAATTGAGAAAACCATTTTCGTTTTTGTTGTTGTTTTTTGTTTTTGTTTCAATATATTCATTTTTACATTATTGCAATACAATATATATATCCAATAACATACATAAACAACCAATCCATCTACCCCGAATTATAATACAATCGTAGTTCCTTAAGTGAAACTACAAAGCCATGGGATAAACTACCATGCACCACAAAACCAATGAAAAGTGTGTGTCAAAAAATGCCAAAAATTGTTTCTGCCAAACCTTCACACATGAAGGCTTTTTCCCCACTATGCCTAGCACAATGTACAATGTGTGAAGGTATTCATGCAAAGAATATAACACATACCGAACATTTTTATGCATGACATTTCAGTAGGTTAAATCGCTTCATGTCAATTCACGGTTAAATGATTTAACTCTATTTTACAACAATATTAATTTTGTTATTCCAGAAATTTCATTTATTAATGAAATGCCATTTTCAACTGCTTCAATTATGCATACCCACTTTGTGTTCATTGTATTGAAACCTTCTTTTGGATGCTCAAAATATCATCCTATCTCATGAATTTTAAGGTGATCATTCCTTGACATTTTTAGGTAATTGGGTAGTCCTATGACTATTGTCTTCTTCCTCTCTAAAACAATGGAAAACACTCTCATTACCTCTTATTATTGATGCTCTTCACGTGAGATAGAAAGAGTTCACAAATACCAACCTTTGAGGTTGAAGAACAAAGGATAAGAGGCTAAGATGGAGCATCCTCATTGTTAGATTAGTTCCTTCACTCCTATTATTAGCATCATTACTCCTAGTAGATGGGTATTCTTGGATAGGGTCTTATAGTCCACCTAAGTAACCCGATGGTGAAGATTCTTTTAGCCTATGACACATTAATTTAATCTTTGCCAAGATCTCTATTATGCTAGCCCTAAAGAAACTAGCATAGTGACTTTGATATCCTCCTTGTCTTCTCTTAAGTAAGGGAGTGAAGATCACGAGCAAAAATTCTAGAGGAAACAAATAACAATATTCAAGTTAGCCTTAAATTTTTTCCTTAGATTATACTAGTATAGTTGGCACATACAATGCACAATATCTAGGTTTTAACCCTGTACAGAAATTACGTGCATACAAATTCTAAAAACATAAAATAAACAAATGCGAGAACATAAAACATAAAATAGATATACACAAAGATTTTCCCCCAGATCCCAAAACCGGGACTACTAGATTGATTTTTCATTATTTTCCTTTTAATGTTACAATACACATATATATATATATATATACATGCCAAAGCATTCATAAACCCCAATCCATTAACCTTGGATTAGAACACAATTGTAGTTCCCTTGACCAGATCTACAAAATACCATAGGCAGAAAACATTCATGCCCAAAATCATGTGCAAAACCCATGCAAAAAACCATAGGTAGGTTTGGCCACCTAATATAGGGTCCAAAATTTTTTTTCCCAGGGTGCTGCCCTAGACCCTATAGAGGGGGACTACTGCCCCCCTATATGGGTAACTATCACCCCTCCTGTGACCCCCTTGATTCTCTCGACACAACGAACAAGGGAAACTATCACGCCCCCTTGTGACCTCCCCACCTATGCGAATAATCATGGAAATAATATAACACACACCCAACATTCTCTCACTTGTTGTTTTATTTTCCACCCAGGGGGTCAGATGAGAGCTTAGTCATTGGTCCAGCCTTACAACACCCATTTATTCTATACAGCAAGAAAACTTCTCAGTCCTCGCAAACTTCGTCAATGCATCTACAACATTCTTCAAAGTGTCCACCTTTATTAGAAACACATTTTTGTCCTCAACCATATCCCTCACAATAGTGATACTGAACATCAATATGCTTTGTCTTTAAATGATAAGTAGGGTTATTTGCTAAGAAAGTTGTACTTTGGCTGTCACAGTATATCCTTATAGCTAGTTGTACTAACCCCGTACTTGAACACAATCTCTGCAACCAAACTGCTTCCTTGCTTGCATGAGTGGTTGCCATGTATTCTACCTATGTAGTTGAAAGTGCAACTACAGACTATCTCTTGATCATCCAATTGACTGCACCTCCAAATACGTTAAAAATATACCCACTTTTAGATCTTCTCCAATCAAGATCTCGAGCCCAGTTAGCATCAACAAGGCCATGGATGTACAAAACTCTGTCCAATCCTGGTCTTTCTTGGTAGCACATACCATAATCACTAGTGCCACATGAATACTTGAAAACCTGCTTCACTGCTGTCCAATGCTCCTTCCCTGATTTTGACATAGACCTACTCAATACTCCCACTACATGTGCAATGTCTAGTATAGTACAGACCATTACATACATCAGGTTACCGACTGCACTTGCGTATGGAACAAATGACATGTCCTCTTCCTCTTCTTGTGTCTTGGGACACTGTCCAATTGCTAACTTTACACTGACATGAATGGGAACCTTCACCGGTTTACTATCTTGCATATTAAACCTCTGCAACATTTTCTTGATATACTTCCTCTGGTTTAATCAAAGCTTCCTCTTTTCCCGATCTCGTTTAATTTCCATGCCCAAGATATAGTTTGCAGCCCCAAGATCCTTCATGTCAAATTTGGAGGATAATTGGGTCTTCAAATCCTAGATAATCTCTTTGTCATTTCCAATCAACAACATATCATCCACATACAAGACCAGATAAATAACACGGTCACCAATTAATTTAAAATACACATTGTGATCTGCTTTGCTTTTAGTGAAGCCAAGTCCTCGTATATATGTTTCAAATTTTTGATACCACATCCTTGGTGGTTTTTTTTAACCCATATAAAGACCTTTTTAACCTGCATATCAGTTCTTTCTTTCCCTTCATTGCAAAGCCTTTAGGTTGCTTCATGTAGATCTCTTTTTCCAGATCCCCATGAAGAAATGTTGTCTTCACATCCATCTGTTCTACCTCAAAATCAAAGCAACAACAACATATAAAAGAAATCCAATAGAAGCTACCTTGGCAACAAGAGAAAAAATATCACCGAAATCAATTCTCGGCACCTGGGAATAACCTTTTTCTACCAACCAAGCTTTGTATTTCTCCACCTTTCCTTCTGCATTCATATTCTTCTTAAACACCCATTTTCTTCCAATGGGTTTCCTTCTAGCTGACAAATCCACCAGATCCCAATCCTTATTTTTGTCCAAATATGCCATTTCATAAACCATGGCCTCTTTCTAGAGTTTGTTATCCGCTGAATCTACTACCTCCCTGGCAATTCTGGGATCATCACCAGTAATAGATAAAGCAAAATTTGAACAGAAATAAAATGGGTTTAACCTTTGTGGCTTCCTTCTTTCTCGAACAAATATTTTCACAACTGGAGTTTGTGGCTTTTCATTTTCTGATTCCTGTCCTGTTGTAGAGTATGATTCTTCCTCCTTTAGCTCAAACTCTATCTTCTCAGGTTCCTTTGGTAGGCATTCATGTTTAATAACATATTTCACCTCTCTAAACACCACATCTGGGCTATAAGCAACCTTGTTTATGTGTTCCAAAGTTTATAACATTTTAAACCATCCTTATACCCAATAAAGATGCACCTTTTAAATTTACTATCCAATTTGGTTCTTTTCTCATTTGGAACATGTACATATGCATCACAACCAAATACCCTCAGATGTGAAAGAGAGGGTTTATTACTAGTCCATACCTAATGTGGAGTCTTATCCTCCAATGATGATGAAGGCGCTCTATTAACCGGGTAACATGCAGTCTCCACCGCCTCTATGCAAAATTCATGTCCTAACTCGACACTACTTAGCATGCTTCTTTCCTTTTCCATCAACGTCCTGTTCATTCTTTCTACAACTTCATTTTGATGAGGTGTTTATGGAGTAGTATTTTGCCATGCTATAACACACTTCTTACAAAACTCTTCACATACCTTCTTGCATAACTCTCCACCATTATATGTCCTTAGCATCTTTATCTTTTTCTCTGTCTGGTTTTCCACTAGAGCGTTAAATTCTTTAAACATGCCAAAGACTTCAAATTTCCTCCTGAGGAAACATATCCATGTATTCCTTGAGAAGTAATCTATAAATGATACATAGTACAGAAACTTACCTAGCGATGGAACTGACACAGGTCCAAACACATTACTGTGAACAAAATCTAATATCCCTTTCACCCTCTTAGCACCAGAGGGGAAACTCACCCGATTCTGCTTCCCATTTACATAATGTTCACAGAAATTGAAATCTAGAGAGAAATTAGACATACCTTCTTCCATACAATTACCATGAAGTATTCAAAGGTCCTTCTCTCTAATATGTCCAAGGCTTTGATGCCATAGCATGGTATTTTCTCTAGAGACCACTAGTTTTCTGCTCCACTTTCAAGAATCGCAGAACTGTTGGACCCATCAATAACAACATTACCCAGAAGCTTGTACAAATTTCTACTCCAAACTCCCCACATCAATACCAATTCTCCTCGAACCATATTGTAGGTATTTTTCTCGAACACTTCTTTTACACTTGCATCATGCATCTTGATTACAAAAATCAAAATCTGTCTAATGTAGGAATATGCAGAACACCCAGAAGTGTTCTAATCCTTCCACCTTGCAACTTCAGGTTAAATTTTTCGCGTCCAACAATTCTAGCCTTCTTATCATCCCCTAAGAAGATATCACCACCATCATATTTCTCATAATTGCATAACCATTCTGTATGGGGAGTGAAGTGAAAGGATGCACCTGAGTCAATCAACCATGCCTCATGATCTACATGTGTACTTGAAGAAGAAGCTAAGTACACGTCCCCACCTTCATCTGAGGTGGTTTTTTCCTCTGCAGAAGGAGCATCATCAAATCCATTTCCTTTCTCAAGAGATTTAAATCTATAGTCCTTTTTGTAGTGCCCTTCCTTTCTGCATTTCCAACATACCTTGACAGGTTTTCTTGGAGATTTAGATATACCTCTAGATATAGTTCTCCTAGAATTATTTTTGTTTATGTTCTGGGACCATCCTCGTACAGACAAGGCATCTCGATTCTGTCTCTCCACATTTTTCCATCTCATCTCCTCCAAAAACAAGGATGAGACTATTTCATCAAACTTCAAGGTATTTATATTGCTACCTATTGCAACAACCAGACTATCCCATGAATCTGGTAGAGAAAACAATAAATTGATGCACTTATCTTGATCTCAAATTTTAATATCAACAAATAAAAATTGTCTTACCATGGTATTAAAGGCATTCAAATGCTCTGTCACCGAGTCTCCATCCTTCATCCTCAAGTTATACAACTTTTTCTGTAAGAACAATTTGTTCACCATAGACTTAGATTGGTACAAATTCCCTAACTTGACCCACAAATCCTTCACCGTAGCTTCCCTTGATACATTCAACAATACTGAATTGTAGATACACAATCATATTGTGCTCTTTGCCTTTCGGTCCAACTTCACCTAGTCTTCCACTGACATTGCCATTGGTTTAGTACCCAGATCTACTATGATCCACTAATCTTTATCCACCAAAAAATCCTCCATATTGACCTTCCACAACTCAAAACTATGACCACTAAATTTCTCAATCTCTACCTTTCCACTGCTCGCCATCTTCTTTCACTGCAAGAGTTGATCCTGCAGATCTCCCATTGAACAAGGTCTACCACAGGCCTGAGAAAAACCCGAAGAAAAAACCCTTGAAGCTGAAACAACTCTGATACCAAATGTAGGTTTTAACCCTATATAGAAGTTACCTGCATACGAATTCTTAAAACATAAATTAAACAATGGCAAGAACATAAAACATAAAATAGATATACATAAAGATTTTCCCTTGGATCCCAAAACTGGGACTACCATATTGATTTTTCATTATTTTCCTTTCAATGTTACAATACATATATATACATGCCAAAGCATTCATAAACCCCAATCCATTAACTCTAATTTTGAACATAACCGTAGTTCCCTTGACTGTATCTACAAAATACCATGGGCAAAAAACCATCATGCCCAAAACCATGTGCAAAACCCATGCACAAAACCATAGGTCTAGTCGTGGAAAGAATATAACACGCACCCAACACAATACCTCATCAAAATAATATGTTCCTAGCTTGACAAATTAAATTTAAGCTAATAATTTTTATCTCTCTTGGTCCTATGGTCAATTAATTTGTCTTTCATGGTACCTGGTAATGATATGCATGAGTGAAACTCTTATTCTCATGAACTCCTCTACATAGTGCATCAATGCACAATATCCCACGTGTGAAGATGTTGATCCTGACAAGTGAGTCAAGGTCAAAAGGATGATTTATAATCTTAGCTTAACCACCTATTTGATGGGGCCTTAGTTGTTGAATTTATGTAAATCATTCATGTAATACCTATTGTACTTGGTCATGGTATGGACCGTACCACCTTGCTCCCCACCAATTAGAATGGTTACTTCTACTTGATATGAGAGGATGTCCATAAAATATAAGTCATACACCTTGATTTTTAGGATCTCATTATTTATCATAAAAAATTTATGACTAGGCTCTGTTGTGGCCACAACCACCACCATATTAAAACCTGCTCTAATAGAAAATTTGAATGGTCCCTTAGAAGTTTGATCTTTCATTTCTCTAAATGATAACTCTCCGAATGATCTATTTTTATCCCAAGGATTTTAACTCTCTGTTGAGTCAAATCTTTAATTCTTAATGGCTAATACCCCCCTGAATAAATCTCTGTGGCATGAGTCATCTATAACCCAGTCTATTCCTTCATTCATATCCTTCATCAGGACTTTTTCAATGCTCATAAACCTTCATGGTGCTCTATGCCCAAACATATAACCAACCCGCACTCTCTATTATGGTTGTATTTGGATTCGACCCACCAAAACTTTTATCACATCTTTATTCCTATTATAACTCTTTTATAATAGAAATTCTTTCCAAAGCATGCATGACTTAACATCTCCGCACTTCCTCGGTCTTTACACATCCTCCTTGCATACCTTTATCGTATATCACAGGTCGCATTGATCAAGGGCAAGGCCTATCTCTCATGAATAAATGCGATGCAATTAGGCCTCCAATCTCAAGTCGTAAGCACTTGGCTAAGACCCAAAGCCCAAGCTTCAGACATTTCGTGATATGGCGGACCCACCGGGATTGTTAACCACAATATATATATACTTTTAGGTCCACTCCCCCCAATTACAAGTCGCAATTGGCGGAGCCTAGGGCTTATACGTAAGGCACGATGCGATGTACCGGACCCGTCGGGACTATTAAACACAACATATATATTTTCAGGTCTGGCCTATCGCATATCACCATCGGCAGAGCCCAAGGCTTATACATAAGGTGCAATGCGATTAGCGGACCCGACGATAAATATAGACCCGGATGCATAATATTTGAAGTCTAGCCTTATGGTCCGTGTTATAGAAATTTTTGGGCACTGCAACCCCAATCATAAATGTCCATAAATTGAGGGCTCCTAAGTCCCTAAAAGTGTTGCTTCACTACCTAAAGGAACAAGGTCAGCTGATTACATTATCTCCCAGAAGTTCTCCACTAAAAATTGCTTAGAAATGGTCAAAACTAGACCATACTAAATACCCAGTGTAGAGGGTGCGATGCATATCACCTTCCCAGTGTAAAGGGTGCGATGCATACTGGATGGCCCCTCTATAGGGTGCGATGGGCGAGAATGGACAAATGGCAGAGACATTTTGCGAGGTGGAAGATCATAGAATCTTCCAGAAGCTTCCCCTCTAACACTTGCCTCTCTGTTTTCGACTAGGGATGAGTAAGAGATCATCAGTCTCCAAGTGGAATCAAGAACTATCAGAGAGAGGATACTAATCAAAACCCCAGAAGATGACTCACCCCCCTACTATTATCTATATATGGATCCCTCATCACAGAGATCCGGAGGCTGGAATCTTGTATCTTGTAAAGAAGTGCTGTTGGTTTTCTGGCGAAACTTCATAGTGTTGGGTGATCTAAGCTTTACTTGAGGTGAAGAAGGGTTTTCTTGCTGGAGGATGATGCTGGGTCAGAACTATTGGTTGTAATCCTCTTTCTATTCTTGATATTAATAAAGCTATTCAAGTTTTCCTCCATATCCTTGTATGTTTGATTATATATGCATTGGTGTGGTTAATACATATCTGGTCCTATGTTATTTATGAATATAGATCTCTGTTCTTCGATAGTATTATGCTGCTTTGATTCCGCAAGTGCTCTTTGAAGCTGGGCATACGAAGAAGAAGTGGCAAAGATCTATCAGGAAGGAGAGGGATCAAGCAAGGAACCAAGCACAAGACTAAGGTTGGTGTCCTTTGTTCCACTCTTATCTATTTTTCATAAAGGAAAACGAAAGTAGTCTTTACTTGTTTGTTTCTAAGATAGCTACCAGTCTTAGTGGGAATAGCAGCTCCGAGTGGACACTATTCCTGGTAACAGTCCGACCAAGGGTTTTCCCATGTATTCTGATAAAATGTTATGGTTCGGGTTTTAAAAAGAAAATTCCATATGGCGGACCCACCGGAACTATTAACCACAACGCATATATTTTTGAGTCTTCTTCCCCAATCGCAAATCTCAATCGATAAAGTCCATCGCTTATACATAAGGTGCAATACCATATGGTGGACCTAACGATAACTATAGATCTGGGTGTATAGGATTTGAAGTTCGGACTTATGGTTCGACTGCAGGTTTTCAGGGGTATTCTGATAAAATGTTGTGGTCCGGGTTTTCAAAGGAAAATCCGATAGGGGTGATGTTGCATGTGATTGCCCGCTGTAGTGAGCAATCGCGACATGATCACATCACAAGCTTGGCTGAACTAGGGGCCGATTCTTTCACATTTGTTCCTTGTTATTTTATAAACATTTTAATGAAGGCAAGATTTGTGTTTTTAGGCATTTCTATCATATTTTCATAAGCATAACTGATGTTGGTTATTTTTATAGGCGAGGACCAAGAGAAGGTAAGCAAGGTTGAAGAACGGATGCATAAGCATCAAGTATGGCTCTGGGTAAAATATGCACAAGCGGATTCGAAGATTTTATATATGTGGGTGTGTTCTATTTAAAGATCCGGCTTTAGGTGTTGATAGTCAGGTTTCCATGTGTTACCTGTGTGTTTCGAAGGTTATGTGGTCTCGGGCCTTATCATGAAGAAATGACATGCATACCTCATCCTTTCAATCGACATCTATTCATTTCCCCAAGAAATGAAACGCTCTAGCAGATGTGGCCTTTACGTGTTAGCCATTTCACCGATCGATTTTATGCTTGTATAATTTAATTCGTATATTGAAAAGAGGGGGGAGGTGGAAAGACGGGGGAGAAGACAGAGGGCCAGTATTCGTTGTATAAGTATTACCTCCAAAGATAGAGGGAGGAATTTTTTTTGGGCAGAACAACTTTTGATTTATTGTGTTAATAAAGAAGACTGTTTGGGTCAAGAAGGAGCCTTTTTTCAAATTCATTTTCCTCTTCTTTCATGTGTTTGGAATCAGGGTGTTGTTACTGGCATAAATATAAATGTGTTTTGTTTTGTGCATATTGATAACAATATAGCTTATGACTAACCTTGGTTATTTGAATGTAATTCTTTATCATGGTTAATTCATGAGCAGCCCCTAATTTGAAACTATGTTAGACACCAGTTGCAAGTTTATTTGTAGGAACAGGAATGTGCATTCCTGTGTGAGTAATTAGATTGCAATTAAGCTTTAATACAAACTTGTTCATTTGTGAACTCAGTAATTAATTCATTTGGACTTGGAATCTATGCATGATGTTTAATCTCTTTTGTTATGCTCCTGCAAGATAGATTAGAATAATTAGGACTAGCATAAGTAGTTAGAATTAGTATAGATAGGATTTGATACATATAGGTTAGTTGTTTCTTTTGTTGATTTAATTGAAGTCTTCCTCCAAGAAGCAATCTTTCAACATCTATAATAGTTTATAGGATCCTTTAAAACCCGTTGGAACTAGCCACTTCAAACGAAAGCGGATCTAATTGGGGTCTGTGATCGGGTTAGTTCCCTTTGTTGGCACAACGAATATTCATCGTGCCAACAAATTGGTGCTAGAAGGAGGGTGTGAACTGCCGTGCACAAATTTTTATGATTTCATCTATAAATGTCGTGCATGGATTTGAAAAGATTAATGCATGGATCGTAAAGGTCGAAAAGATCCTTCCTCCCATTTGGAAAAGCCTCATTTCAAAGAAACAAAGATCCCTCTAAGTCCCGTGTTAGGGTCAACCAAGGAAGAGAGACTGTGGGAGTACCCTGTCACTGAGGAACAACCAGTCAGAGTACTTACTCGTGCTTACGCTCATTCCCTATCACAACTCCCCATCTTTCAGTCTCTACCTCCGATAGCTAAAATAAAGCCAAGGATTGATCCGAATTTGATCCTCAAACAATTCCATGATTGGTAAGAATGAATGTAAGACTTCAAGAAATCTTATAGCTATCAGAAATAACCTTTGAATAATGGCAATTTGTAGCCAGCACGGAGCAACGAGGACCTTCGGTGAAAGTGCATTGACTGTTGGCCCATGGAGACCGCACATGGCGCAAAAATGGCAATTAGGAAGCTCAGATCTGGAAATGGAGGCTGTTTCTGACACACAATTAGCGTAATCGTGTATCGCTGGGAAAAACCCCTCAAGAAGGAAAAGCCCCAAGCGCTCGGTCACAAGGGAAACCAGAAAACCGTGGAAAAGCGCTAAAACTGACAAGGTGGGTCCCACGCTCAAAACCGGCAAAATATCGGAGGCATTTTGGGCGGTAAGAGGATTTGGCTGAGGACCTTGCGATTCCATACACTGAGTGATGCGTGTCCGGTGGGAAGAGAGAGAAACCACTTACATCACGGACTAACGGTCGAACAACTCAACTGCGCAATATAAGCGAAGTCCGTAGGATTTGGGGGCTCCAGATCAACGGCGGAGGTTCAACCCGATGGATGACCGAACCCGAGGGATAAATAAACTACGGTGCATAGGATTTGAAGTCTGATTTGACCAATGAATTGACAGAAGGAACCGTTTCATAGGCATTTGGGAAATAATGAAAAAAAAGACCATTCAGGAAGAATTGACACTTAGTTCGCAAAGAGACAGGTGGTCACCTCTCTGTGAAGTGTTACACAATGATGATGACATAGGGAAGAGGAGTCCCAATAGACAGGGGCAGGCAATCTACAAAGCCGAGAAGCTGAAACGAACAGTTGAAGGAACGAACTAGCTTTAAAGCCACAAGCTGACAGGAAGCAGGGGGACAGTGAGGCAAAGAAGCAGTGAAGAAGCCGAAGGCCGAGAGACACAGAAAGAGAGGCAAAGTTGCAGAGGGAAGAGAAGCTGTGTTGACCATCAAAGTAAGGGCAGCATCGAGTAGACAAAGACCAATTGAGGTTGAAATTCGGTAAGGGGAGTTGGTGAACTCTAAGGACTTGGGAATTTCAAGTGCCATCCTACTGATCATCCTCTGTCAAGTGAGACTCAGATTGAGCTCCTTATTGTAAGAATCTACTTTAAAAAACATAATAAAAAGGCCACCACTGAAGGATAGACCAGGAGACGTAGCCCAGGAGGATTGGGTGAACTCCTTATTAAATTTTGTTGTGTTTATGTTTTCTTATTGTGATCTCTTACTGTTTCAAGTGTCTGTGAATTTCACAATATTATCGATCCATTGCATAAGATAACATAGAAACACACACCAACACATGAGTCTATAATACCTTCATTAATTTCTTGAGGTCACCTAGGGGTGATTTGAGTTCAAGTGGTATTAGAGCTATAGTTTGTCAAGGTTAGACAAGCTTGTGCTGGATTTAGCTATTGAATGCTAACTAGATCGAAGCTCAAATTAGGAGAAGGAGAGTTGGTCGAAACTAATCCTGAAATTGGAAGAGTCTATCCTCAGAAGACAATGTCGGAGGAAGGTTCTGTGGGCCCAAACCCTTAATTTATATATAGTTTCCGGGCCATGAGATCCATGGTAGAGGAAATGTATAAGGACTTTAAGAATCATCAGGTTCCAAACAAGATAAAGGAGAAGAAGAGTCTCTCCTCCATGACCACTCAAAAGGCAAAGGGAAAGAAGAAAACTTTCTCACGCCTCCTAATAGCCTTGAACATAAAAAGAAGACATCTTTGATTAAATTAGATGTTAAACTTGATTTACCAATATATGATGGAGATTTGAATGCAGAAAAGCTGTACAATTGGATCAGACAAATTGATGTTTATTGCAGAGTGCAGAGTATCGACTTAGACAAGAGCAAGATTCAGCTGGCCAGCCTACGCCTTGGGGGCATTGCCTTGGTTTGGTGGGAGGGCAGGACCCAAGCTGACATGAAGAGTCATGGTAAGACTCTTTCTGTCTGGAGTGAATTTGTTTCTGCAATCAAAAAGCAGTTCTATCCATTGGCCTACATATAGCAAGCCATGATGAGCTAGCAAACTCTTCTCCAATTGAAAGGGAAAAGTGTACAAGGTTACACCCAAGAATTTAGGAAGAGAGCTTTGATTCTAGGAATCTCATTAGACTCACCTGAGACTCTATTGAAGTATATCGGTGGTCTATATAGCTACATGAGGCACACTATACTCATGTTTAATCCCACTAGTATAGATGAGGTATCTGTTCAAGCTACGCATCTAGAATCTAGAGGAAAGAATGGGAACCCAGAGGTTGGAGGATCATTCAAGCCCATTGCAAGCAAGAATAAGGAGAAAAGAAAACAGAAATGGAAAGAGAGGAAGGCCAACACTGCATAGAAAAGCAAGTCTTCACACACTCACTGTAAGAAGGATAGGCATGATGATGAGCACTATTGGATTCTGCATCCAGAGCTGAGACCTAAGAAGTTCGAGGGCAAGAAGAAGAAGACTGCTGCAACTATTCAGAAAGATTTGGGGTCAGACTCAGGAGATGAAACAACCCTTGCAGCCACATGTATAAAAGGTAAGAATTTTGAAGCATCTGCTAGTAATTTTGCACATTCTACTTTTGATGAAGAAAATGAGAGAAAACGACATGAGATTTTCCATATTCGAGATTTCCAAACATCAAAAGATTGATACTTTGTTTGATAGTGACTCACACGTAAATTTAATTTCTGAAGCAATTGTAAAGAAGTTGGGATTACTGACTACATCTCACAAGAAACCATACCCATTAGGTTGGCTAAGTGATAAAGCACAACTACAAGTGTCTAGACAATGCAAAATCAAGTTTTCTTTTGGGCCAGCATTTGTAGATGAGGTTGAGTTAGATATAATTCCTTTGGATATATGTGGAATTGTTTTAGGAAGTCCTTACTTATATGGCAGAAAAGTTATTTTCTATAGAGTTGAGAACAAGTATCTACTCGTTAAAGATGGAATCGAATACTTTGTAAGAGCTCATAAGCTCAAGAATAATTATACTCTCATAAACTCAGGGCAGATGAAACGAATTGTAAATTCATGCAAACAATTTTTACTGATGGTTGTAAAGGAAAAGAAACCTGATAAAACCAATGTATTTGAGGGCTGTGATGCTAAATAGCAACTTGATTTAGAAAAAGTTGTTTCAGAGTATGATATCTTGTTTCAAGAACCTAAAGGTCTACCACCCAAAAAGGAAATAGTGCATGATATTAATTTGCAGCAAGATGCTCCATTGCCTAACATTGGGATGTATGGGTTGTTCACTTTAGAGAATGCAGAAATCAAGAAGCAGGTGCAGGAGTTGCTCGAGAAGGGGTTCATCAGACCTAGCACATCACCATGTGGGTCACCAATCGTTTTGGTGAGAAAGGAAGATGACTCGTGGAGAATGTGCATTGATTACCGAGCACAAAATAACAATAAAAAATAATTATCCCCTTCCTCGCATAGATGATCTATTAGATCAGTTAAAGGAAGCTGTTTATTTTTCCAAGTGAGACTTGCATAGTGGATATCATCAGGTCAGAGTTGCAGAACGAGATGCATGGAAGATTTCTTTCAAAACAAAGCAGGGATTGTATGAGTGGCTGGTTATGCCTTTTGGCTTAACTAATGCTCCTGCTACTTTCATGAGAATAATGAATGATGTGCTCATACCTTTTCTTGATGATTTTGTTATTGTATATATGGATGTCATTCTTATATTTAACAAAACATCGGAAGAACATTTAAAGCATGTTAAGTAGACACTAGATGTTTTGAAAAGAGGAAAAATTTATGTTAAACTCTCAAAATGTGAATTTGGCAAAACATCTTTGAATTATTTGGGACATATAGTAGGGGGTGGTGAATTGAAGATAGATCCCTCTAAGGTGAAAGTCATTGTAAACTGGCCTAAACCAAAATCTACTACAGAAGCTAGAAGCTTTCTAGGAGCAACACAATATTGGAGGAAGTTCATTTCTAACTTTTCCTTAATTGCAGCTCCCTTACATGCTTTAACAGGATTGAACAAGGTGTTTCAGTGGGGAGGCAAACAACAAAAAGCCTTCAACACCTGGAAAGAAAAGATTAGTACAACACCAGTACTAGCACTGCTAGATCTTCAAAGACCGTTTGAGATCCAAACAGATGCCAGTGACTATGCCATGGGAGCAGTGTTGATACAGCATGGTAAACCCATATGTTATCATTCTGAGACATTTAACTCTGCAGTAGTTAACTATCCCACGTATGACAAGGAATTGTATGCATTAGTACAGAGTGTGAAAAAGTGGAAACATTACTTAATGGAAAAAGAAACAATTATCCATACTGATCATCAACCACTTCAATATCTACACTCCCAAACTAAGTTGCAACAATCAAGACACTATAGGCGGATGGGCTTCCTACAACAGTTTCATTTAGTCATCAGATATAAAAGGGGCATACATAATAAAGTTGCAGATATGTTATCTAGACCCATTATGAATGCATCTACTGTACTTAAGCATAATTCTGTATTACATGAAAGTTACATTGAACAATATGTTCAAGATATAGAATTTAAAGATGTATATGCAACTTTAAGTCAAGGCAAACGAGTAGAAGAATTGGATTATCATATTAAGGACCAACTCTTGTATCATTGTGGGAAGCTATGCATTTCACAAACTAAAAGAGTAAAGATAATTCGAGAAGCACACACTTCTCTAATATTAGGTCACTTTGGGGTAAGCAAAACAGTTGCAAAGCTGCAAAGATTTTGTTATTGGCCAAAAATGAACGAGACAGTTTCTAGATATGTAAGAGGGTGTACTAAGTGTGCTAAAAGCAAGCCTAGCAATAGGAAACTAGGTTTGTACACTCCATTGCTAGTTCCTTCTCATCCTTGGGAAAGTGTTTCCATGGACTTTATTGGAGGACTGCCTAAATCTAGGAAGGGTCATGATTATCTGTATGTTGTTGTGGATAGTTTCGGCAAAATGTGTATTTTGATACCTTGTAATAAACATATTACAACTGAACAAACTGCAAAATTGTTATTTCAACATGTATGGGTTCATTTTGGATTACCCACTTCCATTATATCTGATCGAGACACCATATTTGTGAGGAAGTTTTGGTAAAGTTTGTGGGAACTGATGGACACCAAACTGAAGAAAAGCATAGATTTCCATCCACAAACCGATGGCCAGACAGAAGTAGTCAACAGGACAGTGATCCGGTTGCTCAGGGGATATTGCAGCAAACATCCCAAGCTTTGGGATGAACATTTGTGTTATGTGCATCATGCTTACAACCGAGCCAAACATTCTTCCACACAGAGATCTCATTTTGAGACCTATTTTGGTTTCACAACAAGGTCTCCCTTGGATTTTGTCGTTGGTAAGGACACAGCAGTTGAGGGACACATCGATGTGGACAAGGAAACTAGGTTCATTAAACAAATTCAAGGGATCCATCAGGCAGTACAAGAACGGCTAGAAAAAATCCAAGCCAAATACAAGGCAAGGCATGACAAACATCGGATGGAGCATAGTTTCCAAGTTGGTGATCAAGTCTGGCTGTATATCAGTAAGGACAGGATGTAAGGTGAAGGTAAAAACCTAAAACCAATAAGGTTGGACCTTTCAAGATCCTTGAGGAAATTGGTGAGAATGTTTTCACCTTCATTTGCCAGCTTATATGCACATCTACTCAGTCGTCAATGCAGACAACTTGAGACTATTTGAACCTTCGTTAATTGAAGATCCTAAAGAGCAGAGTCAATTGCCTTCTATTGATGACCTATTACCTAAATATCTTAATGAATTGTAGGAAGACATAGTTCTGGACAGGATGGTGAGAACGACGTGCAGGGGAGATGTTGAGTACCTCAGAATTGGGCTCAGGGGTTCAAAGCCAAGCAGTGCAAAATGGACAGAGATTGGACAGGTGAGAGAGTTGTATCCTCACTTAGTCGTGCTTGAAAACCAAATTTTGGTGGTCCAAAAGCTTTTTCAGTGGGAAGGCCGTGATCCGAATTGGATCCTCAAACAATTCCATGATTGGTAAGAATGAATGACAGAATTCAAGAAATCTTATAGCTATTAGAAATAACCTTTGAATAATGGCAATTTGCAGCCAGCACGGAGCAACGAGGACCTTCAGTCAAAGCGTGCTAACCGTTGGCCCATGAAGACCGCGCATGGCGCAAAAATGGCAGTTGGGAAGCTCAGATATGGAAATGGAGGTTGTTTCTGATACGTGATTAGCATTAGGCAAAACCCATAGAGAAGGAAAAGCCCATAGCACTTAGTCACAAGGGAAACCAGAAAATTGTGGAAAAGTGCTAAAGCTGACAAGGTGGGTCCCACGCTCAAAACCGGCGGAATATCAGAGGCATTTTTAGGTGGTAAGCGGATTTGGCCGAGGACCCGGTGATTCCATGCATTGAGTGACGCGTGTCAGGTAGGGAGAGAGAGAAATCGCTTACATCATGGACTAACTGTCAAGCAACTCAACCACACGATATAAGCGAAGATCATAGGATCTGGGGGCTCCATATCAACGGTGGAGGCTCAACCCGATGGATGACTGGACCTGGGGGAGAAATAATGTAGAAATTTTGAATAATATGACACTTATTCACAAATATTATCACGATTATACACTAATTGTGGAATACATGCATAATACATAACCTCCTCTACGTTGATCATCAATTTAGCAGTATTAAGAAACATTCACATGCACACATTGAAGCATCAATCACACATATCAACACAGTATGCACCCGGGGAAAACATAAAGCTGAAAACCCCCAACTATCTATATATTATATTGATTGAGAACATGTAACAATACATAGTAAAATACTCCTCACAAGTACTCAGTACTACCTCCACCTGTTACACACAAACTAGCTCAGATCTGAATCAATCACTGGCTCAAATCTCCTCTGCTGCTTGCCTGCCTCCACTGCGCAATCCTGCATGAGAATATTGATGAATGAATGATCCAAATTCGTATTTCCCTTAGATATACCACATTGGCAATACTAAATCCATTGATTGTGCAAATCACATGCACAACTATAGTCACAACTGACAGCTGTCTTGCCCTTTCACTCACCTCTAACACTTGTCTCCATTGAATTGTCCATGCACTGAGTTAACTGATGTATCCTTCAGTTGCTTTATGAGTTAATAATTAGTGAATTAATTAATAACTAATTCACACCACTCATCACTTAGTCTATTGATCAGTTAGACTAAATACAACTAGTTCAACTAAGTCAAACTGAACACAACTCCATCAACTGCTGATCCAACTCCACAAGAACTCAATCACTGAAGTTCTAACTGAAGTCCTTCATGCAATAGCTCAAGTAACCCCATAAGAAAACACGTATTTCCTTTGGAAGCTGCAAGTGCCACATCTAGCTGAACTGAAGTGCTCCAAGAGGATAAGATAATGTTTACAATCCAAATATTATTAAGAGCTAATAATTTCGACTGTTCTATATTAGATCGGCAGTTAAAAATAGAATACGCCCATATGCTAAAAATAGAAGTCATCTATTTTTCCAAATGACCAATCTCCCACAAATAGATCCTGCAACTCATAGACCATGATTCATATGTCTAAAAATAGACTTTGCGCCAAAAATAGCCTGCGGGACCACTTAGTGAAGGCGACTTCTTTTCACTAAGCTCCATCATCTTGTTGCATTTTCAACAAATAAACTATGGCACATAAGACTTGAAGTTTGATTTGACCAATGAATTGACAGAAGGATCCATTTCACAGGCATCTGGGAAATAACGGAAAAAACGACCGTTCAAGAAGAACTGACATTCAGTTTGGAAAGAGACAGGTGGCCACCTCTCTACAAAACGTTACATAGCGATGATGACACAGGGCAGAGGAGTCCTAGCGGGAAGAGGCAGGTGATCCAAAAAGTTGAGAAGCCAAAACGAACAGTTGAAGGAACAAACTGGCTTTAAAGCCACAAGCTGACAGGAAGCAGGGGGACAATGATGCAAAGAAGCAGTGAAGAAGTCGAAGGCCGAGAGACATAGAAAGAGAGGCAAAGTTGCAGAGGGTAGAGAAGCCAAGCTGACCATCAAAGTAAGGGTAGCATCAAGCAAACAGAGACCAATTGAGGTTGAAATTTGGTAACGGGAGTCGGTGAACTCTAAGGACTTAGGAATTCCAAGTACCATCCTACTGATCATCCTCTGTCAAGTGAGACTCAGATTGAGCTCCTTATTGTAAGACTTTGCTTTAAAAACATAATAAAAAGGCCACCACTGAAGGTTGGACCAGGAGACGTAGCCCACGAGGATTGGGTGAACTCCTTATTAAATTTTGTTGTGTTTATGCTTGCTTAATGTGATCTCTTACTGTTTCAAGTGTCTATGTATTTTGCAATCTTATCGATCCGTTGCACAAGATAGCATAGACACACACACCATCACATAAGTCTGTACTACCTTCATTAATTTCCTGAGTTCACCTAGGGGTGATATTAGATCAAGGATCTATCACATAAATGAAGAGACTTATGCAGCCCCTTCTCTTGAAGATATTGTGCTAGAGTCTTTGCAAAGTATCGACACTCCTTGGGAAGAAATTCCTGAGGATCCCCCTTCTAAAGGTAATCCCTGGCCTGATTTGGAAAATCCTAATGAAAAACACCCGGGGGAAACCTTCAACTAGAACCTCCCTATCCATAATATGGCTAACGTTCCCCCTCTAGGTGGGAATCCACCTCTACTGCCCCCTCTAGGTGGGAATATGCTTCTACCGCCTCCTCCGAGTGGGAACCAACCCCCACCTCCTCCGGGAGCACTCCCTCCTTGACTCACTTAGGATGCCGTAGCGGTACCTAGGCAGCAACACGCCTTACCAAAGAATGCAGAAAGAGTATTGCCTAAATTCGACCCTGAGCGAGGAGACAATACTGATAACCATATTCACTCTTTCTTCCTAGGCGTGCACATGTTGGGGGTAGCCAATGAAGATGTAGTATGTCACTTATTCCCTTTTACTCTGATTGGTGCGGCCTCCACATGGTACTTTAGCTTGAGAATAGGATCGATCACCTCATGGGGTGCCTTTCAACAAGCCTTCTTAGACAAGTTTGGCGATAACAAAATACCTGCAGCCTTAGTTTTAGAACTATCCCGTTTAAAAATGGAAGCCAAAGAAAAGGTCAAAGATTTTAACATCTAGTTCAACACTTTTTTCAACAGAATCCTGGCTAACGCTAGACCTAATGATGAGGTGCTCATGGAATTCTACATCACTGCTCTCCCTGTACCTACTGCAATGTGGGTCAAGAGAAGTAACACACAAACCTTACAAGGTGCTATCGATGAAGCAATAAAATTCGAGAATGAAATGATCAGTCTCACAACATGTCATCATACGAACGAAGGAAAGAAAGCCTCTCAGTCATCCAAGACGAATAATGGGAGTGATAACATAGTGGCTGAGGTCAAAGAAAGGGACACCACAGATGTGGAAGGTTTGCATCGGATCATTAAGAAATTGATGAACATAGTCATCGATATGAAAAGGAATTCTGGAGAGAGTACAAGTTGGAATGGAGGAGATTATAACAACAGAAAACCCTTCAAACCTTTCTATCGTAAGAAGACAGAAGGTGGTCATGGTCAACTTGTGTTGCCAGATCCACCCAATGAAGGGAATTTAAATATGGAAGAGCTGGCTCTTATCAAATCGCTTCTTAACAAAGAAGAACCTATAGTGGAGTGAGAGCCAGAACAAGAAAATGAGGAAGAATGCCAAGTAGAAGAGCCATTGGACGAAGAATCTCAAATCAATGTACTATGGGATTTCTATAAAAATGAGAACGATGACGAAGAAGGAGATAGTACGGTAGAAATCCACACATGAAGTAAAGGGCCACTTTGGGTGTGATGAGGCCTGGAGACCAGACAAAGAAATATGTTTGCCCTTTGAAGGCATCCACTCCTAAAGTTCCCATTGAGAAGGGTAGACCTAGTGGTGATTCCAAGAGTACTCCAGTTGTGAACTATCCACAGAAAGATAATACATCTCTGACTGCAACGAAGGTGACTCAAAACTCTAAACTCCCACCTAAGAATGGCAAAACATGTATGTTTACTCTGCCCTACCCTATTTATAACATTGATTACAAAATTGTGGATGATCTTAAGAAATCTCGAGCTAATATCACATACTTTGATTTGTTAAAGTTAACGCAGCAAAGAGATCTCCTTTTGAAAGTTATGAATGAATGAAATTGCAAATCTCCCACCAATCCAAGTAGCCAAACCAATAAGTCGACATCTAGACCTGTTAGTACCCCCATTACAGCCCAAACGCATCAGCTATGGAAGCCAATCTATCAAAGTTGAATTGAACCACACAAGGTGTCAGTGCAACCATGATAGGAAGGAAATCAAAATCCATGACTCCAACTTTCCTTATCACATTTGAAATCTTCAACATGAACGTATACAATTGCTTGGTAGATTCCAGTGCCTCGTCCACTGTTATGCCTTAAGCTGTTGCTAAAAGACTTCATGCAATACCCAAGAAAACTGGAACTCGACTTATGCAACTGGACATAATGAATGTGAAAGTAATTGGAGAATTGAAAGATGTGCTAATTCAGATGGCTGCCAAGCCATAGTACACACAAGTCATTGTCATAGTGGTAGTCGACATACCTGAGGCTTATGGAATGCTACTTAGTAGGGATTGGTCAACAAAATTGAATGGATATTTCTCAATTGATTGGTCCCATCTCTTGCTGCCTTAGAAGGGAAAAGGTGATATGCTGAGAGTTGATCAAGAAAGATACATGAAGTATGTGGTGACAAAACTAAACAACCCCAATGAACTTGTAATGTTTACCAACTCTATCCATGGGAATTATAGTTTCGATGTTTGTGCCACGGAAATCTATTTTGGAGAATTCCATGTAGAGACGATTGAAGAAACTTCAATAAACACATATTTGGAAGCTCTCGCCTGCAATCCAACTGATGAATTGTCCTATATTATAGTAGATAAAAGGACTAATTTCGTAGAAAGCAGTTCAATTGATGTAACATTAGATTATATATTTTTACACTCTATTTTGATGGCTCTAATTGCCTTGAAGGTGCAGGTGTTGGGAGCATTCTCATTGACCTGCAAGGAACCAACATCTGATGGCCAGGTGGTTGGAGTTCGTGTGCACCAACAACACGGCATAATACGAAGGCTTGATGCAGGGCCTGAAGAAAGCCATTGATATGAAGGTAAAAAATCTTAAAGTTTTTGTTGACTCACAGATAATTGTGGACCCGGTAAGGAAAAGGATACACTACAATTCACCACACCTGGTAAGATATAAACATGAGCTATGGATCTTAATTGACAGTTTTGATTCTTTTAATATCAGATACATACCTCAAGGGAAAAATAAAAATGCCAATCTGATGGCTAGTACGACTTCAAAACTCTTGCCTGACCTTATATTAAACAAGAATAAATATTATGTTGAATTAATTTTTAGACCATCCATACCTGATAACATCTCAAATTGGTAGGTATTTGAAGGTGACGAGCAAATCCTTGAGTTCCTGCATTGTGAGGAGACATTCAAAAATGCACTCATTGATTAAAAAGAGCATGACAGGCTTATGAATGAGAGTGAAGATGAGGAAAAAGACCAGTCCAATATAATTCCCAAGTCAGTTTTCAAGATGGAGCACTTGTATGACCTGCATGATAAATTTAAAAAGCCGACTAACTACAAAACAGATAGCTCATCCATGAAGTATGAATTGGTCAACCTTGGAACCAAAGAAGACCAAAAAACTATTAATTTGGGCTCCACAAGAAAACGCTGCATTTGTTAAGCCGTTTATAGAGTACAAGTACATCTTTGCATGGACATATGGCAACTTAAAAACCTTTGATACCAACGTTATGCAGCATGTAATTCCTTTGGAAAAGGAGGCTAATCCCTACCAAAAAAATCTTCGTAAGATGCATCCAAGCCTAGAACCATTGGTGAAGAAAGAATTGAACAAAATGTTGGATGCTAAAATCATTTTTCCGGTTAGACACACCCACTGGGTAGCCAATCTCGTGGCAGTAAGAAAGAAAAATGGAGACATCAGGCTATGTATTGATTTCAGAAACCTGAACAAAGCATTGCAGAAAGACAACTATCCTATCCCTTCTATGGAACACATTCTTCAGTGCGTCTCTTGGTCTGAAATGTTGTCCCTATTGGATGGGTTTTCAGGATATAATCAAGTGTTGGTATCTACTGGGGATCAGCTTAAGGCAAACTTCAACACTAAATGGGGCACTTACGCATATCATAAAATGCCTTTTGGACTTATTAATGTGGGCGCCACATTCCAAAGAGCTATGGACATAAATTCCCAAGGATTGATTAACAGATCAGTATTAGTGTACATGGATGACATTATTGTGTATTCGTATCACAAAAGGGATCATATCTATCACCTGAAACATATTTTTGAAAGATGCCGAAGGTATGGAATATCATTGAATCCCAAGAAGAGCGTTTTCGCAACTATAGAAGGGAAACTACTGGGTCACATCCTATCTAAAGAAGGGATTGTTATTGATCCCAAAAAAATAGATACCATTATGAGAATACAACCCCCTGCAAATAAAAGGGCAATGCAATCTTTCTTCGGGAAGATTAATTTCGTTAGGAAATTTGTCTCAGGTTTCGTAGAAATAGTGCGTCTATGCAGCTAATGATGAAGAAAGATGTTGTGTATAGGTGGAGCAATGCAGCTAAGAAATTGTTTCAGCAAATTAAGGAAGTCATTGCAGAAGCTCCTGCATTAGTTAGCCCCAATTTCAACAAGGAATTCTTCTTGTACACTTTCGCTTTTGATGTTTCATATGCCGCAATCCTCACTCAAAAAAATGATGATGGCAACGAAGTCCTTATTTCTTATATGAGCTCTAATCTTCAGGGAGAAGAACTGAACTACCCAGACATGGAGAAACAAGGCTTTGCGGTTTTTAAAGTCATAAAACATTTCCGCCCTTATTTATTAAAGGACAGGACTAAAGTAATCATTCCCCATCCTACTGTAAGAGCCTTCCTCATGCAGAAAGAAATGGGTGAACGGAAAGGGTATTGGATAACCGCCCTTCAAGAATACGACCTCGAGAATAAGCTGGCGAAGATAGTTTGAGGGCAGGGATTGTGTGAGCTTGCGGCAAAAGCCTTGGCAGATAAAGAAGGGGTGTCTGAAGAACTAGAAGCGCAGAGCATACAAAATGCACAAGTAGAATTCAGGGAGGAGCCCCTATGGATTAATGAGATGTTGATGTGTGAGCGCGAAATGTCGAAAGTCCCTTTGGACCCTGAGTTGTGGTAGTATGACATATGTTTTTATTTAACACAGGGTTCATGTCCCGAGCACATGGATGAATCACGAAGGAGAGTGCTCAGATTGAAATTTAATCAGTATCATGTTGGGTGTGGAGCATGATTATTTAGAGGTCTTTGTTTCAGCTAGATGTATACCCCAGAAAATTTGTACACCCCTCCACGCGGAGGGGTGCGGGGGGGGGACTTGTCCCCCGTGAGGGTTCGGGGGGGGGGTGGGGGTTGATCCCCCCCAGCTAGGGGGTCCGGGGGCCAGCGTCGTCTCCGGCGGGGGTTTCGGGGGCAACGCCCCTGAAGCTAAAACATATGTAAAATTGCCTTGTAAAAGTATAGTAATTTCTAGTCAATCTGGGCCGTTCATTAGGTAGATGATCTGGCAGTAGAACTTATGTTTAGTTTAGGTTTTTTGCCCTAGAAGGCAACCCCTCTCTTTGTATGAGGGGCATTGTATTTGAGGCTATGTAATAGATGTGTATTCTCTGAGCGAGAAATAGAGAGGTGAGACTGTGAGAGAAAACAGAGGATATTACAACAGATCTGCTGTAGGTTGTGTCTCTTCATTTTGCTAGATAATAGAAAGGAAGGATTGGCTATTCGGGGTGGACGTAGCCCAAACTGGGTGAACCACGTATATCTGTGTCTCTCTAGTTTTATATGTTTTCTGTGTTTATATTTATGCAATATTCTATGTGTTCCATTGCTTTGTAATATATAATTTTCTAACAATTGGTATCAGAGCCGAAGGTCTATTTGGCTTATAAACTCGTAGGAAAGAAGGGTTCCTGGTTCGAGTGGGAGAAATGGCGGAATATGGTAAGTTTAGGGTTGAGAAATTTAACGGCCAAAACTTCTCACTGTGGAAGATGCAAATGGAAGATTATCTGTATCAAAAAGATCTATACCTACCATTTGGTGGAAAAACAAAGATGCCGATGGGTATGACAGATGAAGAATAGAACCTTCTTAATAGAAAGGCACTCGGAACAGTACAGTTGTGCCTCGCAGCATAGGTTGCCTTCAACACTTCGAAGGAAACAATGACAAAGGGTTTGATTAAGGAATTGGCGAAACTATATGAAAACCCTCAGCCTCAAAGAAGGTATTTCTTATGAAACAGTTATTTAATATGAAGATGTCAGAAGGTGGATCTATTGCAGACCATTTAAATCATTTTAATACTGTTACAAGTCAGTTAAGTTCTGTAGAGGAAAACTTTGATGATGAAGTTAGAGCTCTATTATTCTTGTGCTCATTGCCAGAAAGTTGGAATGGTTTAGTAATGGCCATTAGTAACTCTGTTTCTGGATCTAGTACTTTAAAGTTTGATGATGTTGTCGGTGCTATCCTGAGCGAGAAAATGCGACGGAAAAGCTCCAGTGAGACATTGAGTAATGCTTTGAGTGCAAAGTCTAGGGGAAGAAAAATGGAAAGAGGAAAGAGCTCAAGATATCGCAGTAAATCAAGGAAAGGCAGATCCAAGTCCAGATCGGGGATAGTGTGCTAGAAATGTTGAAAGAAAGGACACCTAAAGAAAGATTGTAGATCTCGGAAGGGAAAAGAAGGAGATGCACAATAAGAAAACAATCATGAAGCAAATGTGACAAGTGAGGTGTTATAAGATGCTTTGATTCTTTCTTTCGAAAATATTACTGATTCCTGGGTGGTAGATTTAGGGGCCTCATTCCATACCACACCTGATAAGAAATATTTTCATGACTATGTTCAAGGAGATTTTGGACAAGTCCATTTGGGTGATGATAAACCTTGTAAAATTGTTGGAATGGGTAAGGTTCTTGTAAAACAACAAAATGGAAACCAATGGCTACTAAAGGAGGTAAGGCATCTTCCAGATCTGAAGAAAAATCTGATTTCAACAGGGCAGTTAGGCAGTGAAGGTTGTGTGACAACTTTCACAGATAAAGCTTGGAAGGTCACCAAAGGAGCCCTGGTAATAGCAAAAGGCGAAAAGGTTGGTACATTGTATTTATGCAATGGTATTTCTAACTCTGTTAATGCTTTAACTTCCAAAGGAACAGATGAAACATTATGGCACCATAGGCTCGAACACATGAATGAGAAGGGGATGAATATTCTTCACTCAAGGAATTTGTTGCCGGGTTTGAAGAATGTTGATTTGGACTTTTGTGAGAATTGCATTTGTGGAAAATAGAAGAGAGTCAGATTTCTCGGAGTTGGGAAAGAAAATAAGAGTGAAAAATTAGAGCTTGTGCATACAGATATATGGGGACCTGCTCAGGTATCATCTCTCAGTGGCTCTTGTTATTATGTTACTTTTATTGATGATGCAACTAGAAAAACTTGGATTTATTGTATAAAGAATAAATCTGATGTATTTGATACTTTCAAGAAATGGAA
>APFE030388224.1:1777-27671 GCA_000404065.3 Pinus taeda | reverse complement strand
CAGCGGTCCCCCGGTGGGGGTTTTGGGGGTAGCTCCCCCGAAGCTAAAAACAGATGTAAAATTGCCTTGTAAAAGTATAGTAATTTCTAGTCAATCTGGGCCGTTCATTAGGCGGATGATCTGACGGTAGAACTTATGTTTAGTTTAGGGTTTTTTGCCCTAGAAGGCAACCCCTCTCTTTGTATGAGAGCATTGTATTTGAGGCTGTGTAATAGATGTGTATTCTCCGAGCGAGAAACAAATAGGTGAGACTGTGAGAGAAAACAGAGGATATTACAACGGATCTGCTTTAGGTTGTGTCTCTTCATTTTGCTAGATAATAGAAAGGAAGGATTGGCTGTTCGGGGTGGATGTAGCCCAAACTGGGTGAACCACGTATATCTGTGTCTCTCTGGTTTTATGTGTTTCCTGTGTTTATATTTATGCAATATTCTATGTGTTCCATTGCTCTGTAATATATAATTTTCTAAAATATCACTTGGCCAATGACACATTATACAAAAAAAATTATGATGGATTTTGGCTAAGGTGTTTGGAAAGGGATGATGTCGATCATGTCTTGAAAGAAATGCACGACGACCTAGCAGGTGGTCACTATGGCGGAGAGACCACTTCTCACAAAATATTAATAGATGGATATTATTAGCCCACAGTGTTTAGAGACTCGCATGCCTATGCTTAGAAATGCAAGGTATGTCAAACTATCGTAGGACAAGAAAGAAAGCCAGCCGTTCCCCTTAGGCCCGTTATGATTTATTGCCCGTTCTAGCAATGGGTTCTAGATGTCATAGGCGAGATCACTTCGAACTCTTCACAGTAGCAAAAGTATATACTCATGGCAACCAACTACTTCACCAGATGGATCGAAGCCATCCCACTTCGGAAGGTAAATGAAGAAGAGGTAATATCATTTATTGAGAAATTTATTATCAACATGTTTGGCATCCCTAACGCTCTCATATTTGACAATGCTTCTTACTTTTCATCACTGAAATTGACTGAATTTGCTATTGATAAATCAATTCACATAAGGTATGCATCAAAATATTACCCCTAGGGAAATGGAGTTGTAGAGTCCTCAAATAAAAACCTCATCTGCATAATCCGTAAATCTATCGTCGACAACCAAAGGAACTGGCACCCCAAAACTAGCATTAGGAAACTCCCCAAAAGTAGGGTCACCCCAAAAGTAGCATTAGGAAACTCCCCATACTTCCTCGTCTATGAACAGGAAGCCATCTTGCCTCCTAACATTACCCTTCCCTCTTTACAGCTCTCCCAAGCTTCGAGAGGGACCCCTTCAGCGTTACTTCAAAAAAGGATCAACCAACTGGTGAGGTTGGAGGAATTGAGAGGTAAAGCCAAAAATAAATTTAGAAATCACCAAATGATTGTAAAGAGATGGTTTGATCGTCATCTGGCAGGATATAAAGATTACCAAATAGGAGATCTAGTCTTGAAATGGGATAAGCTGAGTGAGCCAAAAGGTAAGCACATGAAATTCCAACACTTATGGTTGGGCCCGTTTCGAGTTGAAGAAAAAATCGGTCAAGGAACTTACAGATTGAAAACTTTACAGGGAGAAACTGAAAAACTCCCTGCTAAAGGCCAAAATCTTAAGAGATACTTCCAATAGCCACCGCATGGTGGTTTCCTCCTGAGTAGGTTAGGATTCATTTTATTTTTGCTATTAGCTTAGTTACATTTTCGTCCCATCCTTTCTTGTTTTACGAAAAGTTTATTTTCCTTTTGAATTTCAGTCCTTTTCAGCTAATTGATTTCGGTCCTTCAGTCTTGTTTTCACCTTTATAACTCTCTTCAGATTGCCCTCATTCCCCACCTTCAACTTTTTGCCTCCCTCAGTAACCTACTGATGAGTTTTCCAATCCTAAATTCATCATTACCTTGCAAATCAAGCAAACTTTCAATGAGCGTATGAGAATTGGAAAATCAATGGTGAAATTCAAATCAGAGCCAGTGATTGGCATCTACTGGGAACTAGGTAGGATCTGTTGATAACCTGGATACTGGAGCATGTAGGGGCATTTTTATAAAACAAAAAATGTGTAACCACAGCTGGACTGGCATGGCAGAATGCTGCATTTTTAAAATCCCACTCAGACTAGCCTATACTTGCTTGTAAGGTTTGCAGTTATTCCCCATTGGTCCCGTCCACCACACTAAGTTTTCCAATACCTGTCATCTACAAGTAAACCTCCTTTCATGGGCTAAGCTCACTGTCATATACCCTGTGGCAAATCCAATTGTGCTCTAGTCCTTGTGCCCAAAACTAGAAGGACTTATTTAAAGAAAATGAACTGTCGAGTCCTTGTGCCAATCTGGAAGGACAAGTTGTTTGGGAAGCCGATTGGAGTAGGGACAGTTGCTGGGCTCAGAGTACCGGTTGACATAGCAAGCCCAACCTTGCTTAAGTGGTTTAAAAATATGGCATGATCCATGACTGTGCCCCATTCAATCATACGAAAGTATATCACTAAAATTCTTACATAAAGTGCAGATAAACATATCTACATCAAGTTTGATGAGCGATAAAGAGTTGAGGTACATACCTAAATAGGTATTGACAGACCAGTGATGGCCCTTAAAGGATTTTTGAAAGTAGAAAATAGGTAAAAGAGGGTCAGTAAATCCCATAATACTACCTTTGGAGAATGCCTGTCAAAACCCTATCAGTAAGTAGAAGCTATTTGTCTTTATCTCGCCTGAAGCAATTAATGTTGAAGTGGAACCCATGCCTGTCCATCTATATAGTCTACATTTCAAGTTTATCTTAACACCTTGATGTTCTATCGATCCAATGTTTATTTGGAAACAGAGATTCTGGTTCGCCCAATGGTTCGCCATTTGTTGTGGCCACAACCACCACCCTATTAAATCCTGCTTTGGTAGCAAATTTGAATGGGTCCCCTAGAAGTTTGATCTTTCATTTCTCCGAATGATAACTCTCCGAATGATCTATTTTTATCCTAGGGATTTTAACTCTCTTCCCAATCAAATCTTCAATTCTTAATGGCTAATACCCCCCTGAATAAATCTCTGCGACATGATTCATTTATAACCCAGTCTAGTCCTTCATTCATATCCTTCATCGGGACTTTTTCAATCCTCATAAACCTTCATGGTGCTCTATGCCCACGCATATAACCAACCCCCACTCTTTATTATTGTTGTATTTGGATTTGACCCACAAAACCTTCTATCGTGTTAGTGCCTAGATTTACCTCAGGTTGAGAAAGGTAGGATCTAGGACCAACATCAAACCACGCTTAACCTAGTAGCTAGCCCTACTAGGTCGGGAGAGGGCTCTCTTCGGGTCAATCTCAGCCAAATATGATCACTAAGGGCTTGAGATGACTGATATAACTATTGATCTTGGGCTAGGTATATGTGAAAAGCGTTTGATTGAATAAAATGATATGTTTGTTGGCTCTAATGAAAAGGCAGATCTTGGGTGTAGGGAATGAGGTTCAGTCTTGCAAAGATCTCCATGGGGCAAGATAGGCAACTAATTTTGGCACTTTAAATTGAATGAGATGGAGGGATTAGATAGATGAGGAGTTGAAGAGGGCAAGAGAAGCCATGGATCCTCTCCAAATAGCTAAAAACATCAAGAAACTAAAGCAAACCTTAAGTAGAGCACTGCAATTTCAATGGATTCTACTTCCACTCTTGTTTGATTTAGTTAGGAAGAAACAAGATAGATAATGTCATACATAACACATAAGTAAATTCAAAAATATAGAAGAAAGAACTGTACCAAAACAAAATTCCACAGGGATCCCAAAGAGTGCTGCAAACCCTAGTCTCAATTCCTTAGCCAAAATGCTGATATGAGTGTACAATGAAGCTCCTTGCTTTCTCTAGAGTCCAACCATGCTAATGACTGAAAAACATAAGATATAGACAAACCATAGCTCATCCTATCCTCTAGGGGTCGATCTCACATGTTTAGGAGCTGTTCCAACTAATTCTAAACTGAGAACTAGAAATTAGGCAGTGGAACAACATGCCTCTAGAAACAAGGGAATTGATTCATTTAGTTTCAAACAACTTTTTAACAGATGAATCTACCTCCATAAGTGAAAATTTGACATATTTACATCATGATCCATCAATTTACATTAAATTACATCACAAATGTGACATTAAGAAGGTGAAAAAGTCAATCTGGCAAAAGCTAGGCGAAAAACAGAGCATTCATGGTCAAACTGGGTCAAATTTCCTCTATGCGCCGCGCCTGATTCTCTATGCATAGTGCTTGTTTGAAGCCAATTTTGGAGGCCTTCCCAGTGTCGAAATTCACTCCAAGTGTGCTTTTTGGAAAGGTATACCTGTTTGCTTTCCAATCCAAGTGGAATTTTTCAATTTGGCCTCCATTTTCCCCTCCAAAATTCAGTTCTCCCAACACTGCTTCTTGTGTGTCGAAATAGGGGTAGTAAGGTCATTTTTTGAGTGTTTTTGACCTTTTTGAGGGCTTAAAACCTGTCCAAATTTCTTGGCCATTGGCAGGCAAGCATATTTTTCCATGAAAAATCCAAAAATGCTAAGTTTTTGTCATTTGGAGGCTCCCATCAAAAGTGAGTGCCAGGTGGCGTGGCGCATAGAGCAGACATTCCTGTATTTTGAACAAAAAATTCCAAAAATGCAAAAAGTGCCCCAAATTTTTTGGAATTTGGACTGAGTCTTCTCCATCAAGCATTGTGTTGGGCCAAGGAAGCCTCAGCCAATATCTGAAGTCTATCATGCTCCTTTCGCCTCCTCGATGCCCTCTTCAATTTTGCCTTTAAGCTCCTGATTCTCGCCTTGCAGACTTTGTTCCTTGCCATGTAATGATAAGACATATGTCTCAACAATGTATTCTCCTTGTTGGCCTTCTCCAATAACCTCTCTAAGTGGATACTGACTCTTTCAAGCCAAGACTCCCGATCGGTATTGATCTCTTGCTCAATTGAAGTGAGCTCCACCCTCCTCCTTTGGGCAGCTTGGCGATTCTCCCGAATGTTTTGCAACTCCATAATCGCTTGTTGATCTTCAAGCTGGTTATTTCTTTGCTCTAGGTACTTTATGATCCACTTAGCCCTCTCCAAGTTGAGTGATAAGGCATTGATGTTCGCCTGCTGCTCTTGGATGACTTCTTTGAGATCTGTGCTTTGTGGGCCCACATCAGTACCATCACCCTCTGTTACACAGTAATTTGTCACCATTGGTCACCGTCCCTGTTACCCCTATTTTCGTACATTAGAGGATACATTCCGGGACCTGTGAGCAGTGACATAGCCTAAAAAAACTTGCATTATGTTCCCCTGAGTATGTACTCCATGTTCCCTGAAGACACCTTCTGCAAATTATCCCTGAAAAGTGCCCTTTTTTCATTGGCGCAGGTACGCAGTGTCTTATCCGCGCCAATCACTGAGATCCTCAAAAAGGGGCGCGCCCATTGGCGCTCTGTCCTAGAACAACACTCGCGCCAACTAAGTTTGGTAATGATTTTTGGCAAACACGCACCCATATGTTTTTTCCTTTCAGATCATGAAGTCTTTTGAGGGAAAAAATCCATCTGATAGAGGTCGAGAGTCATCATCTATCCTTGACATCTATCCTCAGTAGCTTTTCGGAGATAATGGCGATCCACAATGGGCGTCCTGGTGCATTGAATCTTCCTCCCTTCTCCATTTATAAAAGTTTGTCCTCATGCATTAGACAAGCTAGTTCTGGGAGTTCTAGAGTTCGGGAGTTCTGGAGTTCGGAGAGTTCAGAGAGTTCTGGGGGTTCTGGAGTAAGCTAGTTCTGAAGTAATGCTAGTTGTGATTATGCTTGTCTGGAGTGATAGTAAGAGTCTTGAAGCATAGGGAGGTTATGCTGTCGGAATCCTGAGAGAGAGAAGGTCTATTGCAAGGCATACATAGCTGCGCGCCCAGCCAGAGAATAGGTTCAACGTCAAAACCTTGGTTGTATCTTTCTCCACCTATTATTTATTAATATATGACTACTGTTATGGTTCCATTCTCATTTGTCTTATAAATGGTTAATGTGAATTACATCCTTTCTTATTAATGTATAGTTGCTTTTACTAGATTTCACGCTTGTGTTTGTTCTCTCTTTGCATGTGCAGGTGTCCATCCACGAGGATAGTGGAGGATTGTGACCGACCAGAGCGAAGGAGTGAGAGCAACATCTCTTCATCAAACAAATAGCACTGGAATCCAAGTAGGTGTTCATTACCCACTTGTTAATTGCAATTAGGAACTTGCAGAGTAGCATTGATTGATTGTTACTAGACTCGTTCTGGGCTAGTGGGATCGCCTCTGTCCGCAGAGGGGATTTACCTGTTCAACAATGGGGGAAAATATAGGGAGTTAAATAATAATGTCAGTAGTTAATATGGAGATGACAAGAAAACACTAAGTTTCAGAGATCTTAGGCTTCAAAGGGGAGATAGAGCTTTGTAAAGAAAGTATGGACCCTCCTTGAGTGAAGCAGATCTTCACCAAGGTAAATGACATGGAAAATGATGAAACTAAGAGATATCAAGCAGATCTTGACCTCTTTTGGGGAAATTAGTCAATGATTTAGGGAAGAGGAATAAAGGGAAGTTAGTTATGCCTGATTTGAGCTGCTCCACATGAAACTGCCTGATGACTGTGACCTGAGTAGAGATGATACTTTGAAAACATAGGATTGATCAAAAATCAAGATTCTGCAACCTCAGAGCTACTTACCTAGCCTACTTACCTAACATTTTTTCTTCTTTTGGTTTGGGTTCACTTAGACTTGCAGACCCAACATTTCAATTTTTTCTTTTTATGCCTTCCTATCTACAAACTACACTTATTTCTTCCAAGGGCCAGATTAAGCAGTTGGGCTCCTTTGATTCTCTACCTATCTAAGACTCTGCCAAGATTAAGCTTTTTGGACAGATTTTCATTCTCTATATTCTAAAACAGGAAATTGAAACCTAGGGAGACCAAGATTAGGCTGTTTGGACCTCCCTTTAGCTGAAAATTCTACAAAACTGGAATGACTCTTCAAAATTGGAATGCAGTAGATGAACTTTGAGTAACATTCTTTCATGGCCTCTTTCTTTGGTGACTGTTTAGCAAATATGGAGCATTGCAGCATGGAAAGTATGACATATTTGGCCTGTAAAAATGTCAATCATGAAATATGAGTAACCTGTTGCAGCAGGAGGCTAACAGAGGTAGTATAATTCATTCTTAAACCAATGGGGTTAGTCGGTGAGTGAAAACAAATAACCAAGGATTTGTGACATTCTCTTATGGTGACACCAATTTGTTCTCGTTTGGATTTGCACCACATTTGTACATGGAAAACTTGAGTGAAAACTATAAGTAGTTAGCCCAAGGTCACCAACACCACCCATAACACTACATATAACATGATTACTAAACTGACAAATTTGAAAACCTGTGAAAATTTTTAAAGTCAAACTCAATCATTACACTTGTCAAATTATCGTCTACATCATAGAAAAAAAATTCAATATTGGTTATAACATTATGAATTTTCATATAATATAGGTAACATAAAATAAAAGAAGGTGGAAGAAAAGAAATTGTCGACTACTAACTGAATAAACTCTATTAAAAAAATGCCATTTTCTATCCTATATAGCCATGTAAGCTTCAAAAGATGGGACGCATGCTCATACAAAATCAGGTTTGTTGTGATGATACTATTAAAATAAGAAAATTATCTAAATAACCACTTAATAACTATAAAAATAACCAGTAACTCCTTTTGCATTCTCTCTATCATGGCATTGATTTAAATCAAGATAAATGAATTTTTTCCTTAAATAAGTTTTCAAAATTAACTCCTTGTCCAATGATAAATTTATCTTTTGATGAACACTAATTTTTCTTCTCTAAAAGTTGTATGTTTTAATCCTATATAAAAATTACCTACAAATAAATTCTTAAAAAACATAAAATATATAATGGTGAGAACTTAAAAATATACACAAATATTTTCTCCTCAAACCCAAAACCCAGAAAACCAAATTTATTTTTCATTATATTATTTTCAATGTTATAATACATTATATACATGTCGAAGCATTCATAAACCCCGAATTCATTAACCTTGGATTAGAACATAACCATATTTCCCTTGACTAGTGTTAGAAAATTATATATTACATAACAATGGAATACATAAAATATTGTGGAAATAAAAACACAGAAAATGCATAAAAAGGAGAGACACGGATATATGTGGTTCACCCAATTTGAGCTACGTCCATAGAGAAAAAACTAGTCGTTCCTTTTATATTATCCATAAAAATGAATAGATACAACCTACAATAGGTCCACTTTAATTTCTTCTTCGCTCTCACATAGTCTCCTCTCTCTTTCTTGCTCAAAATAATAATCCATAACTACAATATCATCCCTCATATAAACTGAGGGTTTCCTTCTAGGAAAAAAAGCCATAAATCAACAAAACCTCTATCGTCAGATCATCCGCCTAATGAACGACCCAAATTGACTATGAAATTACAATATTTTACAAGGCAAACTTTCATCTATTTTTAGCTTCGGGTGTGCTTCCCCTGAGCCCCCAACCGGTGGGGTGGATCTGCCCACACCCAATCCCCCCCCGCATGGAGGGGTGTACAATCTGCTGCAAATATACATTCGACTGAAACAAAGACCTCAAAATCAGGAAGATAATTAGGTTCCACACCCAACAATCTTCCACTTGGAGATGGATTATAGCAATTGCACAACTGCTTCATTTGCTGGAAAATTCTTCCACTTTGGATCTGGATGTTTCTCATCTTCACCGTTATACTTGAAGAACAATTGAAACTAAGTAAAATCTCAATTTCTCCCTGGTTACAACTTTTGTTAACATATTTGCAGGATTCTAGCCAGTTTGTATCTTTTCCAGTGTCAACTATCCATGTGTCAACACTGATCATATGAAATGGTACTTGAGTTGTATATGTTTAGTCTTGGAATGAAATTTTGAGTTCTTTGCAAGATGAATGAAACTCTCATTGTCACTACATAACTTTCATATCTCCTGCTTCTTACCCAATTCATCCATAAACCTTTGTAATCAAACCATTTCTTTACTAGATTTTGTAGCAGCAACATACTATGCTTCTATTGTTGAAAGTGAAACAACACTTTGCATTTTTTAAACAAACTGACAATTGTTCCGCCTACAGTAAACACATACCATGTTGTGCTCCTCTTGTTATCTCTATCAAACACCATATCTGCATTAACATATCCTTCTATAGCAATGTTTGAACCACCAAAGCATAATGCTTGATTTGTAGTACCTTTCAAATATCTAAAAATACACTACATTACCATCCAATGCTCTTTTCCTATATTGTTCATATACCTTCTTACAACTCCCATGACATGTGCAATATTAGGCCTTTTAAATACCATTACATACATTAAGCTTCTAAATATTGATGCATATGGAACTTTAGACATATAATCCATCTCTTCTTGAGTCTTAGAACACATCTCCTTACTTCGTTTGAAATGGCTAGCCAAAGGTGTACTAACTAGTTTTGCATTTTGCATATTAAATTTTTCCAACACCTTTTGTATGTACTCACTCTAAGACAATGTTAATTTGCAATTTTTCATGTCTCTAGTTATTCTCATACCAAGGATTTCAGGGCCTAAATTCTTCATTGCAAATGAATTAGCCAGTTTTCCTTTGAGCACATTAATTTCTTGCATGCTATATTCTTCAACAAGCATGTCATCTACACATAATAGCAATATAATATAACTACCATAATTTTTCTTTTTAAGATAAACACATTGGTCAGAGTGACATCCAGTATAACCTTGCTCTGACATAAACCATTGAAATTTTAGTTACCACTACCTTGGAGCCTATTTTAGGCCATATAAGATCTTCTTCAACCTGCACATTGGTTTCTCCTTCTCTTTGACCTCATACCCTTGTGGATGTTGCATATAAATATCTTCCTCCAAATCCCAATGGATAAAGGTTGTATTTACATCTAATTGTTCAAGATGCAAATCTTTTGTTGCCATTAGACTTAAAATAGTTATGATTGAAGTCATTTTAGCAACATGAGAAAAAATTTCATCAAAGTTTATACATTTCTTTTGTGTAAACCGCTTCACCTCAAGTCTAGCCTTATACCTTTGTTTACCTCCATTTTCTTCATTCAACCTGTAAACCAATTTATTCTAAAATGTTGTTTTACCTACAGGAAACTTGACTAAGTCCCAAGTATGTTAAGTATCAAGGAGTCCATCTCTTCTTTCATGGTTGGCTCACACTTCTTCCTGGTTTCTACCTGCATTGCTTCTTCATAACACTTTGGTTCACTGGAATCAATCAACAATACATAATATAATGAAGGAGAGTATCATTCAGGGGGTCTACTTATCCTGGTAGATATTTTAACACCGCTTTCAGGTGTTTGGGGTTATTGTTGTTGTGGCTACTGATCATTATAATTTCCAAGCACCTTTACTTTTTCTATGATTTCATCGAACACTGTGTATTCTTTGTTTTCCTTTTCCTGCTTCTTTTCCCACATCTGATCCTTATGCAAGGCCTTTTCATTGAATATGACATCTCTTCTCCTAATGATTTTATGGTTTTCATAATCATATAAGCAATAATCAAAATCATTAACACCATATCCAATAAAGGTACATTTCTTTGATTTTGCCTCAAGCTTTGTTCTATTTTCTTTATTAATGTGGACAAAGGCTTCACAAACAAAAGTATTTAAAAGAGAGTAGTTTACCTTTTTACCTGTCCATGCCTCCTTTGGAATACCACCATCCAAGGAACTTGAAGGCCCTATGATTATTATATGAATAGCAGTATCTTCAACATCTACCCAAAATTTTAAAGGCAATATTGCATGAAATCTCATGCAAACAATGTAAACTTTGAAACGAAAACTGATACGATTACCCGTTTTTTTGAGGTAGAAAAAAGTCATCCGATTTTGAAAAGTGTTGATTCATAATACACTTCTTTTTTAGCATATTTATGACACTTTAAGTTTTCTTATGTATCAAGTATATTTATTTTTTTAAATGTTAGTGATTTTCATGTTGATTTTGAAACATTTTGATGTAGCATCAACCCTTTTTTTTAGAGGGCTTATTTTTGACACTTTAACTTTTCTAATGTGTTAAGTGTGGATCCCCTTTTTTTAGAGGGCCTATTTTTGACACTTTAAATTTTCTAATGCATTAGATGTGGATTTTTTTTAAATGTTGGTGATTTTCATTCGGATTTTGAAAAGCATCAACATTTTTTTTTAAATACATTTTTGACACTCTAAAATTTCCTATGTCCTAAGTATGCACAACTATTTTTAAAATGTCAATTATTTAACAATTTTGTTGTCCTATTTCTCTTCTTATTTTTGGTCCTAGGTTATTAGTTTTTTAAGAATTTCCAAACATGTGTTTTTTTGTTTTTCTTTGCAGTGTTTTTTTTATAATGAAATTTTCATTTTTTTTTTTTTTTTGCCCCCCAAATAAAAGAAATAATTAATAAACATTAAAAATTATATTAAAAAACAAATATATAAATATATATTATACAGTGACCATTAAAAAATGTATAAAAAAAAAACAGAAGAGAAAACTATCATAGGTAACACATTAAAACAAAACAAAACAAAAAATTTTAAAACATTAAAAAATACAAAAAAATAGAAGATTAACCCAACAATAAAAAAAAGATAATAGAAATAATTAAAAATTTAAAAAAACAAACCAAAAAAATTAAAATTAAAAAAAACAATTAAATTAATTAAAAAATAACAAAAAAACATTATAATAAAACAAACTATAAAAAACAATTTAATTTTTTTAAAACATAATTTAAAAAATAATATTTTATATATATTTATATATATATATTATATATATATGTATATTATATATATATATATATATATATAACACAAAAAAATTGGAAAAAAAATAAACATCATCTAAAATATAATAAATTTAAAAAAACAAAAAATTTTAAAATTACTTTAAAAAATAGAAAGAACATAATTAAAAAAAAAAACTAGGAAAATTAAAGAAAAAAAAAAACTTAAAAAAACAATTTTAAATAATTAAAAAATAATAATAAAAACATGAAAATAAATTAAAAACATTTAAAAATAACAAACAACCATTATAATAAAAAAACACAAAAAAATAATTTAATTATGTTTTTAAAACATATATATATATAATTTTAAAAAAATAAAAAATGCATTGGGGCCCTGAGCCTTGCCCAACCGATTCTCAGAATTGGTCAGGAAGGCCCAAAGCCCCAGTTGTTGGGTTGGCCGACCATGGAGGTTGGGGGCAGCCCCACGCCCAATCAACCCAGTGGTCGGGGCCCTGGGCCTTGCCTGGCCGATTCTCGGAATTGGTCAAGCAAGGACCAAGGCCCCAACAATGTTTTTTTTTAATTATTTAGTTTTTAATATATATTTTTTATTTTATTTTTTTTAAGTTTTAAATCATGGTTTAAAGAAAAATTATTTTTATGTTTTTTTAATATATTTTTTTAGGAGTTGTCTATAATGCGACTTTTTGGAGATTCTGGTGACGGAATCCGGCGGAAGAAATGAGCTTAAATCTAGATTTTTAGCAGTTAAAATGGTTTTTTAACTGCATATTTGGATTCAGCGCCCTGAAAAACCCCTAGGAGCCATTGACTGTGCAGAAACTAGCTATCAAACTTGGGATTGCAATGAATTACTGCCGGATTTTAGCCGGAAAAATCCGCCGGAAAGACTTTCAAAAAGTCACGTTATAGACTACTGCTTTTTTTTTAAGTTTTTGAATCATGTTTAAAAAAAAATATTAATTGTTTTTTATTTTTTTTTTAATATATATTTTTTATATAATTTTTTTAATTTTTAACTATCCTTTCACAAAAAAGTTAGGCTTTTATATGGTTTTTTTATATAATATTGTTTGTTATTTTTAAATGTTTTTAATTATTTTTCTGTTTTTTTAAATTATTTAAAAAGGTCATTTTTAGTTTTTTGGTTAATTTTATTTATTTTTATTATGTTTTTGGTATTTTTTTAAGAGTTTTTTTTTTAAATTTTGTTTTTTGTTTTTGTTTTTTTTTAATTATTTTACATGAATATATCTTTTCTCGCAATTTTTGTGTTTTTGTCATATATATATATATATATATATATATATAACTATTAATATATATGTTGTGGTTCACAGACACCTTGAACGGGTGATCTACATCTACGGAAAAATCTGGGTTGATCGACCCGGAGGGAATCTAGCCCCGCAACCCACTAGCAAGGCCTGACCCCAAGGGCTTCGGGGAGATTGGACCCTATGACCTCCCAATGACGAGGCACTGATTTTGACCAACTGAACTAACCCTTGGGGCATATATATATATTATATATATATATATATAGCAAAACAATTTAGAAATTCCATTATAAAAAAAATTGCAAAGAAAAACTGAAAAACACATGTTTGGAAAACTCTTAAAAAACTAACATCCTAGGATGAAAAGCAAGATGAGAAATAAGACAACTTGAAAAGTTGTTAACTTTTAAACTTTTTTTTTACATTGTATCAATCGGTCTTAACCTAAGTTTTTAAAGTCATCATATTTTTAGCATTTAAAAAAAACATTACTCTTTGTATAATGACACTTTCATTTAGGTGTTCATTTTTAAAGTTTTTTTAGTCACAAATTTTTTCCATAATGTCATGCTTGAAAAATTGTCAAAATTTTAAGGTTTTCCAGCATTTCAATATTCCAGCATCAACATTTTTTGTTTCTAGGTTGCTTTTTATGTTTTGGGTTTTTTAGCTAGAGTTCTCATTCTGAGCTTACAGTTCTTGTTTCAAATTTTACGTTGTGTGCACCTTGCACGCTCCATGATTATCCTTTTCATCATTTTTGACACACAATTTTCCTGTAGTTTTCCTGGAATTGTCTTCTCTCTACGAATTCCATGCTCTAAAAAACACTTATCAGACTCTTTGTTGTAGTATTCACCTCCATTGTCTGATTTGAGACACTTCAAATTCTTTCTTGTCCCACTCTCAACCAAAGATTTCCATTTCTTGAAAGTATCAAATACATCAGATTTATTTTGAATACAATAAATCCATGTTTTCCTAGTTGCATCATCAATAAAAGTAACATAATAGCAAGATCCATCGAGAGATGATACCTGAGCAAGTCCCCATACATCTGTATGCATAAGCTCTATTTTTTCGCTCTTCCTTTCCTTCCCAACTCTAAGAAATCTTACTCTCTTATGTTTTTCATAAACACAATTTTCACATAAATCCAAATCAACATGCTTCAAACCTAACAACAAATTTCTTGAGTGAAGAATCTACATCCCTTTCTCACTCATGTGGCCAAGTCTACAATGCCACAATTTCGTATGTACTCCTGTGGAGGTCAAAGCATTAATAGAATTTGAAATACCAATACATAAACACAATGTACCAGCATTTTGTCATTTCTCTATTACCATGGCTCCTTTAGTGACCTTACATGTTTTGCTTGTAGATGTAGTTACACAGCCTTCACCTCCCAATTTCCCTATTGAAAATATATTTTTCTTTAGATATGGAACATGCCTTACATTTCCATTATGTTGATTTATAAAAACCTTACCAATTCCAACAATTTTACAAGGTTTATCATCACCCAGACGAACCTGTCCAAAATATCCTTGAACATAATCATGAAAATGTTTACTACTAGGTGTGGTATGGAATGAGGCCCCTAAATCTACCACCCATGCATCAATAATATTCTCTAATGAAAGAATCTAAGCATCTTGCAACACATCGTCTGTCACATTTGCTTCATGATTGTTCTTTTATTGTCAATCTCCTTCTTTTCCCTTTCGAGATTTGTAGTCTTTCTTCAAGTTTCCTTTCTTCCCACATTTCTAGCATGTTATCCCTGATCTAGATTTGGATCTTCCTTTCCTTGACTTACTATGATGTGTTGAGATCTTTCCTCCTTTCATTTTTCATCTCCTAGTTTATGTAGTCAAAGCATTACCCGATGTCTCACTAGAGCTTTTCTATCGCATTTCCTCACTAAGGATAGTAGCAACAATATCATCAAACGTTAAAGTACTAGATCCAAAGATAGCATTATTAATGGCCATAACTAAGCCATTCCAAATTTATGGCAATGAGCATAGAAATAATAGAGCCCTAACTTCATCATCAAAATTTACCCCTACATAACTTAACTCATTGGTAATCGTGTTAAATTCATTTAAATGATCAACAACAGATCCACCTTCTAACATATTCATATTAACTAAACGCTTCATAATAAATAACTTATTTGAGGCTGAGGGTTTTTCATATAATTTGGCCAACATCATCATTAAAAACTCTGATTCCATTCCCTTTAAAATGTTGAATGCCAATGACACTGTGAGGCACATTCGTATTGTTCCTAGTGCCTTTCCGTTGAGAAGATCCCATTCTTCATTTGTCATACTCATCGACTTCTTCGATTTTCCACTAAAAGTTAGGTAAATATATTTCTGATATAGATAATCTTCCATCTGCATCTTCCACAACTGGTAAATTTGGCCGTTAAATTCTCGACCTTAAACCTACCATCTTTCGCTACTGCTCCCACTCAAAATAGGAACCTTTCTCGCTTGCAAGTTTATTAGAAAAATAGACCTTCGTCTCTAATGCTAGTTGTTAGAAAATTATATATCATATAGAAATGGAACACATAAAATATTGCATAAATAGAACACATAAAACACATAAAACAAGAGAGACACAAATATATGGGGTTCACTTAATTTAGAATATGTCCACGGAGAAATAGCCAGTCCTTCCTTTTATATTATCCAGCAAAATGAAGAGATACAACCTACAACATATTCTTTGTAATTTCCTCTTCGCTCTCACACAGTATCCTCTCTCTTTATCGCTCATAATAATAATCCATAGTTGCAATATAATTCCATCATATAAACTGAGGGTTGCCTTCTAGGGAAAAAAACCCCAAATCAACATAACGTCTATTGTCAGATCATTCGCCTAATGAAAAACCCAGATTGAATAAGAAATTACAATATTTTATAAGGAAAATTTTCATCTATTTTTATCTTCAGGGGCACTAAACCCAAGCTCTTACTCGGGGGCCCACTAGGCCTTGAACCCCTCAGCCAGGTGGGATGGTCCCCCCCACAACCCCCTATGTGGAAGGGCGTACAGTCTAGCTGGGGTATATATCCCACTGAAGCAAGACCTTTAAATCAAGAAGATAATCAAGCTCCATGCCTAACAACTAGATCTACAAAATACCATGGGAAAAATCCATCATGCCCAAAACCATGTGTAGGTTTTCCCACCATCCTTCGGACTATCTAACTATTATTGGGTTCGCATAAAAAAATAGAATCTTGGGGCATTGCCCTAGACCCCATTCAAGGGGTCTCTCACACCCTTGCAAACCTCCCAAGAAGGGGGTGGGTAGAGGGGGGAGCGGGGGGCGGGTGTCGCCCCTCTTGTGAACCCCTTGTTGTACCCAACACAACATAACAATAATGCATGGAGCTAGTCATGGAAAGAATATAACACATACCCAACAAAAATAAGCATGTCTTTGTTTCCAAAATTTCTTTTCAAAAATAACCAATGAGACATCACTCACAAATCACATGATGTAAAGAATTATTTTTCACATTTCCCAAAAAAATAGTTTTCTACATTGTTTTGTTGATGATTTTTCTTCCTCACAACACTACCCCATTTCATATGTCATTTATCTTTGTTGTGACATTACCCATTTTGCACATGAATTTTCTTTGCGCATGATGTATTGCAATTGATTTGTCTTTCATCATTGTATATGCATATGAAATAAGTTTCTTTGTGTACAAAATGTTATGTCATTGTTTTCCTCATGAAACAACACATCAAATGAAATTTTCCTTTCTCACAAAATGTCACGTCATAAGAAAGTTTACTTTTACATGAAATGAAAACTTCCTTTGACACCTTGAAAATTTTCACAATTTTTTTATCACATCAATGAAAATTTTCCTTTCATGTGACACAACACAATGTTTTTCCTTGAAATGTCACATCACAATAAAACTGTCTGTAGTGTGATGTATCATACCTAGACATATATATTCATGATATAGTGTATCACACCAAGTTAAAAATATTTGAGAAGTATCACGCACATATAAAAAATTGAGATGTATCAGGTATATACAAAAAAGTTTGTGATGTATCACAACTCCCTAAAATATGTATGGTTCTATAAAGGAAAATTTTAGATTTAGAATGAGGCCAAAATCTTAGAAGAATTTATTTTTTTCAAAGGATAAAGGAAATAGGAAGACTACTAAAATAAAAAGTTACTGAAATTTGATATATATACTTCTCAAATGTCTCTTCCTTTGAAATGAACTTAAACCTTAGTAAACCTATCTTTGATCTCTATGAAATATGTCACTAACTACTAAGTTGATGAAATCTAGTTGGAATTTTACCCTAAAATTGCATGGGAAAATCTACGGGTTAGTAGGGACTGAGTCTACAAGTTCACCCATAATGCCAATTTATATACCTTGTCATTACAAACTTCCATATGAAACTTCAACTTAGTTTAAATTTTCCTTATCAAGTTATGTACAAAATAATATGTTGGTTATGGATATTTCCTCCACCAAATATTTCATCATATAGTGAGTTCATCTAACATGGACCTTCCCAACTAGTGAAATATCAATCTAGAAACACAATTTTCATTCTAACATGTATATCATTTTCTTGATTTCTATCACTAGTTCCAGTGACTAGTTGAGCACCATCTAAATGATATTTTACTCCATTGTGTTTGCTCCTAAAAATTGTCATAAGAATTGTCAATCCTTCATTAGTTCTATAATATTCTAATGACTTCTTTGGCCTCATCCAAAGACCATTTTCCATGACTATTTTGATGATTGTGCCCAACGACTACTTTTTATGACTAATTTAATACTTAGTCACATTCTGTTTTTCCCATAATTCTTCCATTGAAACTTGCCAATTATTTCATCATAGGAATTTCCCTACATCATGTAGTCAAGAAATTTCCAATGATTATGTTCCTTGTAGCTTCAAAACTAGATCTATGTTAATTTATAGATTTTGTTACTTAACCAAATATAGTTAATTAATCTATTTTTCCTAATTATATTTTTCTAAGATTGATCCTTTAACTTCAAATTCTACTATAGGAACATTTTTCTACTACATCAACCATATTTTAAGTTTCACTCACAATCAAACAACAACATGAATTCACACTCCATGAAGTTAGATACTTGAACCACAATGAAAAATTCCTTTTGAAGTGGAACATGAATCTTATTAAATATCCCTAATTTCATTCACAATTCATAATATTTTTATACTTGGGACTTATTAAAAGCATCAATTTTTCATACTTAATGGATTCCAATGCTTTCCCCATAGCGAGTGACTATCGAGGCTAAAAAATTATGTTCCCTCCTACACCAAGTACACCACCTCCTCTACTCATAGCTCAAGGAAGTTGGTATGGTTTGAAATTATGCATGCAGGAAGTTTGTTTCTTGATAGTAAGCCTAATCAATCCAACCTCTTCCTGGTTATTACCATGATTCACCCTACATTGTAAAATCACCATTTTGGGAGTGGTTGTAGTCCTATAGTAAGGGTGGCTAACCCAAACTACTTATGGCATGAAGTAACCATCAGCTTAAAATCGTTTTTAGCCTCATCCTATGGATCTTGTTTTAGGTAAGTACCCTTATGTTTATTTGTTTCTTCCAATATTTCCATATGTTATTCTTGTAGTCTAAAAGGCTCTATTACCTCCTTAATAGACTTGCTCCAAGTTTTTCTTTCGCATAATATTTTCAATAGTTCTCTCTTGCAACCTATCTCCACTTCATTTTCTATCTTTTAAGTTCTGGACTTTGTCCTTCCATTTTATCTCATTTCTATCCTCTCTTGATTTCTACACAACCATAATTGGGTGTAAACTCCTATTCTATCACATTTTCCATCCATCCGTCTCTTTCTTATACTACTCCTTGTGTCTTATAATTCCTTTCCAAATTCATTCTTACTCTAGCTGAGGTCACAATAGACATGACACCACTCCCCCTGCCCCTCAAACATGGGCCTAGAAAATGTAAATGCCTCTACCAACTACCATTAGGAGTTTACCACTCAAGTTACTTGTGAGACATATATGTTGTAGTAAAGGAGGCATGGTTGAACATAGATTATTGTCAGATATTAAGGTGGAGGAGAACTTTGGGTAGTGGATTCTTAACACAAGAAACAATTTCTCTAGAAAAATTTGGTACATGTAGACTATGGATTTATATTGGAACGTAAGTACCATAATTGGAAAAGTATTGATTCAAATATGTGAGGGCTAAGAGGAAGCTCTATGCACTTATGCCTTGCAGTAACAATTCAACAAGACAAATAGTAAAATTTCAATGCTAGCCAATAAACTAGCCAAATTAGGCTACCATAGTAGTGATAAATTTTATATAGCCCTTGCTCCCACCTCTAACTGGACTACACCTCATGGGTAGGAGAATTAAAAATATTGGTAGCCTTATAAATATATAGTACACTAGTTTCTATTCTAGTTATCTAGATAGCTACAAACTTAAGCATTTTGTTAGGCACTTTAACACTCTCAATGCAATATTCATGACAACATAATTATTTCTATATTTCTGGTTTGGTTTCCCTAGTGGCATACTAGAAGATATAGACCTATAATCCTTCTTTTTATTAGTAACGAAAAGTTAGTATAACTTACCAAAAAAAGGATTTCAATGCTTATATCTCATCAATAAGTGGTAAGAGAACACATATTTCGCTAATGCATGAGATTTAGTCATTGTATTCTCATAAAAATACCACATTCACTCCATATATAATACCAAAGGCCTAGTGCTGACCCAACTTATGAATATTAACCATTAAATAATCATCATGAGAATTTAACTTAATAAAATCAACATATATTGTTAAAATCTTCCGCAAAAATCACATTGAGAAAAGAGGGTTGACGCATTTTGAACCCAAATCTAGGTATATCAATAGTCCTCATTGATTCCTTTTTCTTGACTAGTTGACATGCAAATTATAAACTATCCATATAAAACAAAATTTTTAACTCATATATCCCCGATGTTGTAACTAGTAGCTTTGATACCATATTATAGCAGACGTGACTACTTTTATACTTTAAAGAGGTGTCAAAATGTCTCCAATGACATCATTCATGTATTATAATGCAAAATTATTACAATCATAAGAAAATAGTTCAATATAAATATGAATGTGAGTTCTTTTAATAATTTCATTCCCCATGTGTAAACTAAATCATTTAAATGAAATAAAACCATAAAAACAATATTTCCACATACATAATTAGAAAATATAAAATCACATACTCATAAACAATTAAGGCATGCTTATATTTTAGAGAATTAACCACCAACGCATTTCAAAACTAGAATGTTCCGCCCAACCATGGGATATCTATCACACATATGTGATTTGTGGTAGAGGATACTCTTTAGCTAAAGCTATAAATTTAAAAAGGATCAAATTCTATAGCTTAGTTCTACCCAATTCCTAGAATTTCTCAAAGAAAGGAACTAACACTATACATTTTCTCACTACAACAATCCCAATCAACCAACTTCTCTTCCCCTTTAGCTTGAATAACACATGAATGAGGGTCTTTTCATTGCCAACAATCGATGAAGCCATCCCACTTTTCTCATCAAGCTATCCCCCTTCGCTCTAGTATAGAAAATCAGGGACTCTCTACTATTAGGAATCAACGAAGTTTAGTTGTAAATTAATTTTGGCTCTATATTGTCAATCACGCACAAACTTAATCATCATTTTCACATATCTTTATGGAAACAAACTATGCGAGTTTAAGCTCAAAATATAAAAACAAAAGGAATAATGAATGAGAAAATGAATAAGAATCATTTATAAGTCCAAAATTCATATATTATATTTAGTGTTAAATATAATCATGTACATTCATGAGAAGCCCTATATTTTGAAATGACTAGGTCTATTCTTGGGAATAATTTAATGAATATAGAAAAATGCTACATAATTTAAGCTAAACAATTGGTAGCAATAAAATATTATTACTATTATTATTTTAGTTTTTTAAGTCTTTTATTTATTTACATTCTTAATAGTCTTCTAGAATTTTAATTTAATTATCAATATTTATTAAATGGATGGTAAGGATTTACCCTTCACATAATATTTTTAATAGTAGTTAGTGATATAGGGTTGGTATTTATCTTTATGCTCTTTTTATTTTCAAATTTAATTTTAAAAATCACATATTCCTATACAGTGTTTTTCATATTACATGTATTTTTTTGTATGTATGTTTAACTGATATATTAATTTTTTATAAATAATAATAAGAAGAAGAATTTATAAGCTATAAGAAAAAAATCGGTAATAATCACATCAAGGAATATTTATCGACGTGTTTCGAACCAACTAGTGTGGTTCATCGTCAAGACAAGATCAAGAATCAAATCATGGTAGCATGTTAAATAGATAGATAGATCCCTCCAAAGACTATAAATAAATGACTACTTTTCACTGGGTTAATTTGTTTTCTTATTATGTAGATATGGATAACATAAGCCTAAACTCGATAAGTTATAATTTAGCTAACTTTTATTATTTTTTAATCTTGATAATGTGAAATGTATAAAAAAAATAAGTGTTTTGATGCCTATTAATGTTTATCAAACATTTTTTTATATAATTTTTTTTTTCATGAGGAAAAGAAGTACAATTTTTGTTATAGATAAGAAAATTATGTTTTGTATATGCACTATAATGCATTCAAAAATTGGTTAAACAACCATCCAAAATATTCCAAAAAATAGGTATGTATACAACCCTTATCATGTCAAAAAAATATGTTTATCAACAAAGATACATGGAAAGAAAAAACAACAATTACTACATATCCTCCTAGTCACCTTGGAGTTTTATTAGAGAGATAAAATTAGGATATTTTGTAGTCCATTGAGTTATATTTCTATCCACATGCCTTCTATGTAAGGCCTATGGTAATATTCTAATATATTTTTATCTAACTACTCAAGGTCCTTCCAAGTGCCCAAAATATGCATAGTGTATGCTCTAGATAATGTATTTGTAGTGAAGTTTCTTTCCCTATAAATATGGAAACATGAAATTTCATCAAAAGTGTGTTTTAAATGTAAGATATCCTTAAGTATTGGGTACCATGTCTTCATGTGACATCTTGTAATATCATTAAAACAATTTATAACATACATTGTGTCACCAAAAATATGCAACTGGTGGCATCCCTCAATAACAAACAATAGAAGAAGTTTAAGGCTGAGTAACTCAACATAATTATTTATGCCTCTACCCAACACGATATGAAGCTTGAAACATTGATTTTTCTAAAGATATAAAATTTCCCTCCCCCTCATTCACCCCCAGCTAGTGAAGCCCCATCAAGGAAGGCCCATGGGTAATATTAGTCTACAATTTCAACAATTATGCTGGGAGCATGCTATGCTAGATCAACAACAGAAAGAAGAGAAAAAGTGGAAATGATGTGTGCAAAAAATTTGTCAAGAGTAGTATATTTGTCTCGGAATATTTTTTTGTTCCTTAAGATCCAAATTCCCCAGCTAATAGTTGGAGGTAAACTCCTATTATGTTTTGGATTTGCTTGTTCCCAACACAACTTCCAAGCATCATTGTAAGATACAACCTACAAATTAGAATATATTCCAAAGTAGTTTCTAACAATGTTCCATACTCCCAATGTGAAAGGACATAAAAAAGAGAGGTGATACATTGTCTCCTCAGTGTTTTTGCATAGGGAACGGCAACATGACCCAACCATATATATCTATATCTATATCTATCTATCTATCTATCTATCTATCTATAATCTATATATATATATATATATATATATATAAACTCTCCCTTGCAGGAATTTTTTTTTCTAGAATGCACCATTGAAACATGTGTGATATATCTGAGCATCAAAGTTTCCATACATTCCTCCACCTCCAAGTCATATCCTCTGGTCTCCTATCATCAATGATAAACATATAGCCTAGTTTTGGTAAGTAATACCGGAAAGGAAAAATGAACCCAACATAAAGAATATTCCCTAACTCTGAAGTGAACATGGTAGATGTTGAGAGTAGCAATGTGATTTTTACAATGTTCTGAGTGTTCAAATGGCAAGTTTAGTTGCTTCGCATCAAGCCATCCCTGAGCCCAGATATAAGTGAAAACATTATCAACTACTTGGTTTAAGGTACCTTCCGGTTGTTTGAGAAATTAAACCAACTCATGAGGGAGGTGAAAGTTTTCTCTGCATCCCATCGAGGGATCAATACAAATCCTCACCTTTTCGCCATTACCAACTTTCTAGGGAAAACCATCTTCAACCACTGAAAATGAGGTTAAAAATTCTTTTCGTATAATCAATACATTCAAACTCTTCTTGTTCGGGAAGTGAATTCATTCTTCAAGAGTACATGGGTGGATCTATTTCCTAGATACAAAATTCATCCATAGGATATCAATGAATATCAGGTTCCAACATACTTTTTCTTCCAACGCCTTTGCGAAAAGATGAATATTTTTAAGACCCCACCCCAACATCTTTGGGAAATAAATTTTGTCTCATTTAACCAAAGGGAAAAACCTTCCATATTTTTACCCCAACCATAAAAACTGACTTCATGTCTTGTAGATGGAGTTCAAAACTCCTTTTTTGGATCCATCATAAGTGTACAAATTAATGTGTAGATTTGAAAGTTCTCTTGAAATTTACTAAACCACAAGACTCGAAGCTACTCTATTGATCTGCGGAAGTTAATTCATCATCTACAACACAAATCATAAACATGTAAAATTAAACATCACACATGCAAAGAGATTTATCTGGGGGAAAGAAACCGCTCAAAAACCCTTCCTATATGTATTGCATTAATCAGAGAATAGAGATGAATACATATGTTTTATCAAGCTTGAGCACAATGTGCAAGTGTATAGTCTATCTCTTTGCCTGACTGATTGACTCTAGCCAATAATTAGCCAATTTTCAAGCACTCCAAGCTCCTATTTCCTTGTGTTGTTCCTTGAGGAATTAGGCCCCTTTTAATTTGAAAAATCCCTCATTTGGATTGTGCAGTTCCTTTAGGTCCTTCCTGTGACTGCATGGACCACATGTACACTTCAGAGTAGTCTACAACTGATAGTACACTGCCTTGGAATCTCCATCTCAATTGGGTAACTTGAATTCTCTACATGCATGAGATAATTTAGGTTGATTGATGAGTTATCTGGATGATCACTAAGTTTGGTTGAAGTTTCACTGCCACAACTTGACCTTCCACCAGTTCCTCCAACAATTAGAACTAGTTTAGCTAACCATAACTCAATTTAACTGAATTAAATTGCTACAACTGAAATTATTTAACCTAGGATCCTAAAATTTAGGAACCCATAGCACACAACAGAACTTCATGTTCCTAACTCGAATTAACTGAGATTGACTCCTATTTTTTAGGAATCAACTCAAGTAAACTAAACTTCAACTCATTAACTTGAATTGAGTGTTCTTAACTAAGTGATAAGAGCCATGTCACCTCAGTTAACTCCTCCAAGTTGTTTGTTGATGTGGAATTTCAAATTTCCTCAATTTGACTAAGGAAAAAATCAAAATTAAGACTTTCTTGCTACATTTTGAACACTCCGTCTCAACAAGAAATGGATTATCAACTAGCCCTATATTGCACCTGTGGAATGTACTAGCATGCAACACCTCTCATTGTTGCTACTATTACTTCAACATCTGCAATTGAGAAGCATCCAAAAAAACTAAATGAATCAATTGTGTCTACAATTGTCTACTGGGAAAATTGTGTTTTTGTTGACTCTGCTACTGAACCTCTTGCTCTGCTGTCAACACTCTTGTGCACTCCTTATTATCTGACTAACATTGATCCTCCTGCTAATGAATATTGTGGGCCCCCGTAGCAAGGTAATGATCCATAATGAGAATGCCTCAATGGACCCTGCTCAAATTTCTGTAACTCTTGGACAAGGGCTTCACATCGCCCCACTTCACACCTGGAGGTATGGCTGCATGTGCTCCATCTTCCCACTTGGCTCGAAGTCTCCCCCCGTTGGAGGTATTTGCTTGAGTGAATGTCTCAACTCTACCACGTGTCTGCTTCTCCATTTGTGGCTACTTCATAACTTATTTAGGCTTCTTTTGAGGCTACATGTTGAGAGATCTAACATGCTCCATCTCAACCACCATATATCTAGTATTTTCCTTGCTCCTCAAGGTTGCGCATGCATCTTCTACCTCAAGTGCGTATAGGTTCTTAACTCAGACCCCTATCTGATTCACCTGTCTCATGGCTATGGGTCTCACGAATACTTTTCCTTTGCTAAAGATCACATCGTAAACACAACCTTCCAACACTGCTAAAGAGATAAGATTCTTCTTTACTCCTGGAACGAACATGACATCCTTAACTCTGAGAGGGGAGACTGGCTCCCTCTAAAAGGTGACTGTGTTATGATACCAAATGTTATGAAACCAGCTCAAGAAAAGATAGAAAAGATAGATCAACGCCTTAGAATTCAGCCTCTTCGAGGGGGCAACCTCCTTTACATTACATAAATGAACAATTTTGGATGATACAAATGAGAAGACCTCCTTTTATATATAGGAGTCTAAGGGC
>APFE030388223.1:0-10543 GCA_000404065.3 Pinus taeda | reverse complement strand
CCGACACGATATCGCGATATCGACGATCGGCGGTCGCAAGCACCAAATGTCCAATTGAACTACCTTCCCGTTCCCCGCCGATGCGATATTGCGATTGCATTAGAGAAGTTCATCGCATCGCCTTCAGTATCAGCACCCCACCATGTCACTTTTATACCAGGGACCCACCACAGGCTGACGTCAGCAACCAGGAAGCCGAAAATTCGCACAGGAAGAGAAATCGCACTTCGGAGCTCCAGAACAAGAAACAGAGGCAATTTTCGATGCGCGATTAGCGCTTCGCGCTAATCGCGCATTGCTACGGGAAATAGGCCGTTTCTGGGAATCTTTGGGAAATCCTTTGATTCCTTGGCCCATTGTGCGCCGAAAAAGCCCGAAAATCGCCCGATCGTGCCAAATTGATCCGGTTTAAAGACAACAGAAGATCAATGACAGAGTTTAAAGTGTATCAGATCAAATCATCAGATATCAAGCGTGTCAAAGAGTATCAGTAGGCGGTGGAATCCATCAATGTAGCGGCAAAGAGTATCAGTGAAAATCTTGAGCCAGTGGCCCGAAGCAGGATAACATTTAATTACCTTCAGCAGAGTCAAAGAAAGAGGGCGAAGCCACTCAAAGCCCTCAAATCATAATCATTGCACATTTAACTTGCACCAAAGCAGAACTACAGATCCTGAAGCACAATCATCCCAGCAGCACTGCATCAAGCCTCCAAGGGCCACATTATAGTCTTTTCTGTTTCAGCTACCTCTAGCACAGCCAAAAGGACTTCACCTGCATTTAATTCCAGCAACACTTCGATTTTTGAAGAGCTTTTCTAGCAGGACCTGTTTAGGTCAATTGTAATGAATGTCTTTCTGATATTTTGCTTATATATACCACCCTGAACAATGTAGTGGGGGGTTGGTTGGTTGGTAGGTTGGTTAGTTAGTGAGTCTAAGACATTGCTTAGTTTGCTTCCCAGCATTTTCTCTAAGCAGAGACCCGCACTGTAACTGTCATATTTTCTATAATCAAAGATTGCTGAAAGCGTGGATTTCGAAACTACTTGATGTGTTCAATTAGCCAGGGAGTGATTACGGAATTCCTGTGCTTCTACATGATTCAATAAGTGTTTCTCTCCTCTGTTAATTTTGATGTTTTTACCACCGTTCCGCCTTCTAAATTGCAGGAAAAAAGAATAGCTTAATATTTGTTTCACTACACCTTAAGTTCAATTTCTGCATTTTTCTATGTTTTCATCAGAAATAGCTATGAGCATGTATACTTAAATGATCTTGTTTACGTTGTTTCTTTCACATATGAATGAGAATTTAGGATTTCTTAACTGCTCCTAGATCACCATTCATCCATTTCTCCTCTTTTTCAGTATGATGAAATGATTCTCCTTTGCCTTTCATCCCTGATTTTCATTCTATCCTTTCGTAGATTGATTAATTGTATCCTGTATGGCTATCCCGCTCATAATCCCCTTGTGACCAAGAAAACGCAATAGCAAGCCTTAATCCATTGACTCCACGCCCAATGGTTTGAAACTTATCACACCTTACCTTGCCTCTTTGCTTGAGATTCCTACCTTCCCTCCAACACAAACAAAAAACCCCTTGAGCCAAAAGCTAGCCTAAAATCATCAACAAAGTTGAATCATTAAAGAGAGAGCCCTCTCTAATTGCAGGTGGGCTAGAACCTGCAATCCAAAGATTGGTTTGTGGTTACCTCGACCGTATCCCTATAAGGAGCCTAGGGACAACCTGAGTGATAACAGCATCAAACATTCTCTCCTGTAGTGCTCACGGGAGATTCGTCTTGTACGCAATCAGGAGTTGTCGCAACGACAATCATTGGAATGGAAGAGAAATAGAAATTACGAATAGAAACTAATCTGTGACCATGATTTTCCATCATAATAACCCAAAATAAAATTTAAAGTTTGTTGACATGAAAATTTGTGGGCCCATGCACCATGTTGAAAAACCTCAAGTTGATTACAGTCACTCAAATTGTTGTAGCGGAAACAATGGCTTTCTATAAACCCACAAATGGATCTATAAAACCCAACAATCACCCCGCCGAACACCCCTTTTCCTTTCGGTACCAAAATACAATTGAAAATGCTAAAACAACGATTTTCTGCCTTTTAAAGCGATTATATGTGTTAGTGTTGCGGATCTAGAACTGGCCGATCGGACGGCTCAAATTAAATCGCAATATCGGCGATTGGAGTTCCAATGGCCCACAACTATCGACGTTATCCCTCGGCGGAGACCCAATGCGATATCGCTAATCGCTATCGGTGATCGCAATACACCACTTAATAATTTACTGCTCTCGCTCCGAAGTGCCGATGTGATATGTCAGCGATCGCATATCATCAGGGTTTGGGGACAGGCCTGTGATCTGCGCCGATCTAATTGAGCGACGTGAGTATATATATTACTCGGACTCGATAAGTCCCAAAAGCAGTGTTTATATTATTTCAAATATGTTTTGCTGAATCTGCTAATTTTTTTGCGCGATTTCTCTATGTAAATGGGATTTCCGTGTGCGGATCCAAACTACACGAAATTTGCCTTAACCACGGGGATTTCTACGGTAAAGTATGAAAACACAGAGCCAGTACCAAAATCATCTGAATACAGAGAAAAAGCAAGCATTCGAGGCCTCCATGGGCCATTTATATAATAATGCATGCAACACTGATTTATTCACAATGAATCCATTACAAAGTCTCGGTCTTGGGCCAGATTACAACATTAAAGACCTTTGTCTCAAAAGAAATGCAATCCACCCACTATCTATCTGCTTATGTTCTATTCACACTCTTTCACTCTCAATTCATTCCTTTCTCTATAAATACACTCTTAAACACATAATTACAAGTTTGAGGCTCTTTGCCCCTTTTTGTGCGTAGGCTTACAATGCTCCCGAATCCTCTCTCCCTGTCTCTCTCCTTCAAAAAAGATAGGAAAATACATATATGTCTAAGCTAACCATCTCCTCTACAATTGAAGGGATAAACTATACATTTAGAAATCAAATCCTATCCTAATATAAACAAACTAGACTACTTGGCTTGATCTCCACATAAGGAGGATCATTTTCCATTTATTCCAAATTCTATTCAGAATTAGGCAATAATTAACTACTTACATGTACTTGAAATTAATACAAATTAAACAACCAAGTCTTCCTCCAAACTTGCATTAGCCACAAAATGTGACCACTCCATCACATTACTGGCTAGGCCTATATGCTCCTTCATCAGACTCCCAAACTTTAAATTAATCATGATCTTATGATCATGCGCTTCTGATCTGTGTCCTCCTGGATCCCATACTTTGTTTGGTAGTTTGTCTTTGGTTACTGTTGTTGTTTTTTGTTCTTCCAGTCTCCATATTTGATGCTGCAATGCCCCATTAGCTATGCTCTCATTGTCTGCCATTGTCTTTTTCATGTATCTTACTTCTGTTTGCTCATCATTACAATTTATAACAGGTTCCCACATCTTAATTTGCAGTTTTCCATTTCCTTCACCTATACCATTCTTTCCAGCCAATCTTCCTTTCTTCTTTCGTTCTTTATTTGTTTTATTGGAATGTTGTTGTATGGGTCTCCACAGCTCATCCAATTCTTTGTCCACTTCACTTCTCATGTGTTGAATACTATTTTCCTACAACTGATTGTGTTCTTGAATAAGAACATCATATTCCCTGTGCAAATATTTTCCCATATACATTTATGAAATGTACAAATGCCTTCTCCATTGATCCTCTACAATAATTCCAGTTCCTTCTTCGGGTTTCTCATTCATGACTTCACTACTTCTTACTTCAAATTCTAGTATACCTACAATTCTACAAATTTCTTGAAAACTCATAATTTTTCTTTCTTGATTAGGTACTTGGAATATTTCTTCTTCCAGTAACTTCATTTCTGCACTCTTAAGGACTATGGAATTATATTCGTCTTCATCTGAAATGTCATCTTCAGCCTCTTCTTCATCAATAAATCCCTGTAGTATAATATTAATTCTGTTACTATCGTCTCTTGAATTCATTTCTAGTTCAACATTCCCATACTGTAGATTCAACATCATTCCATCTTGCTAAGACATTCTGATCTCATCCTTCCTTATTTCAATTTGATCTTTAGAATCCACTCCTTGGTTCAAATTGACTTCAAATTTCCTTTTTCCTGCATATAAATCTTCATCGGAGTGAATCAATTCATTAAACACAAATACTTTACCTTGCTTCCTCATTATGCCAACACTTTTGACAATTTCTTTCTCATATTTTTCATTCATGACAACTTTGTTCTCATTCAGTTCTGGTTGTACAATTTGATCACTTATTCTTTGGCTTTCTTGCCTCTTATCCAAAAGATTTGACTCATGCCACAAATCTACCATCTCATTTGGAATTTCTCCCAAGATCTCTACACGATCTTCACTAACTGCATTGTCTGCAATATTTGTCTTTAATCCTTCTTTACTCTAGTTTTCTTCAAGGTCAATGATCTTCAATAACTATTTAACATCTACAAAGTATTCTATATCGACCTTTAGTAGTTGTTCTCCTTTGGCTTCAGTCTTCAGTAGTTGTCTAATATCTGCATAATTCACTACAACTATGTTCAACAACTGCCCTTTCCTCTGCATCACACCATTATGTGAATTCCCTTCTTCTAACTTTTGAAAAATCATATCTTTGCTTTTCCTTTCCCATATGACAACACGAATCAATTGTCTTACTTCAATGTATCCTACATTTACACACAAAATATTAGTTTCAAAATTATGAGACACCAAGGTCTCCTCAAATAATTTCATCATCAACTCTTCCAGTTGACTTCCACTTCCTGAATACACCATGAGATTCTCCACTTAGTTTGTATTAGCTTCATCAGTTTTCCTGAGAAAACTCTTTGTTCCATATTCATATGAATGGATCTCTCCATTTCCAAATATTCCTTTGATCTCAATATTTCCTTTTCCATACTCCTTTTGACTTATCCCTTGGATGTCATCTGACTGGACATCTTCCTTCACTTGACTGCAACCTTTCTCTTTATTCTTCATATGACCGTGAGTAGCCATCTCTTCACCTGTTAATATAACAGTTTCCAATAACTGTTTGTCTTTCCTCAAGTCTATATGACCTACAAACATACAAAAATCATCAATTTTAAAAACACAATACCTTCCATCCTCTTTTGATGCTTCAAGCACCAATCCTCCATCATAGATATTTTAGATTTCAGCAGATCTTTCTTGTTGTGACTCTATTTCTCTGAGTCTCTCCTTCTCTAACAAATCAATATGAATTTTTTCAAGTTCCCTGAACTCGTTCATCAATTTTCCATTCTACCATTGTTGCAATAGCTCCCACTTGACCCTTTTCTTCATTCTCCATTTGTATCTTTGGTCTTTACTTGTCTTTCTTTGTACTGCCAGACCAATCTCTTGTTCTTTATTCTGTTTCCAGTTGCCTTCCTCAAATTCATCCTCATGTTGTTGATCATCTCTTTTAAATTGTTGGTTTCTTCCATCTTTATCTTGCTGGATTAATACTTCTGTCTCCTTCATGTCTCTGAGGACATAACTTCCTTATTGTTCCTAATCTTTCATCTCACCTTCAAATAACCTCTGCTCAATTTCTCTGATTTGAGCATCATATTTATTAATGTTGTCTTCCATACCTGCAGTCACATCATTAACTGAAGAGTCTAAACATTTACTTAACTCTATAAATGTTAAAGACATTTCATCCTCATCATGCATAGTAACCATAATATCCTTTTTATCAAGTTCTGAAAGCTTCATTTCTCCTTTAGGTTCCTTAAGCAATCTTTCCAAAAACTTCCAATTCCATGTGAAATCTCTCCAGCAGTTCATCACAACTTCCATTCTCAGTTTCATCCTTTTCCTGGAAATCCTCCTGAGTTATCTTGTTTTCTACACTATCATATTGCAAACTTCTTTCATCAATTTCATTAAAAAAGTTCATTTGTTTACCTTCTTGTAATACCACTATGGAATTTTCATTAGCCTTCTGGTCAATATCAACCTCATCTGACTATTTCAAACCAAACAAAATTTCGTCTATGAACTTTCTCCACTGCAATAAATCAACACCTCCTTCCTCTAAAAGGCATTCTCCATCATAATTCACCTTAAGAGCTTCATTCTTTCTTGTGACAATTTCACCAGACTGTCTATCATCCTCTGCATATCCTACAAATATACACAAACTATGAGAATAAAAACCACAAGGCTTCATTGCCTCATCTGATTCCCTTGTCATCATATCTTCTAATTATTCTGAACTATGCCAATAGTACATGAGATCTTCAGCTGATCTCTCATTATCCTCTCCACCAAACATTTCACTTTGTTCTGGTCTGCAAATGGAAACTTCCATTTCTACTTCTGCTTCTCTAAGTTCCTCTCGTTCCTCTTGAGCACTCAATATCTGCTCAATATTTCTCAACTCTTTTGCTATCTCTAAATTCACTTGCTAATTTCTCTTCTCTTGTAGCCTCTACCACTTTACTCTCCTTCTCATGGTCCAACCATGCTTCTGGTCTCATTCTCATGCCATTTGCTTTGGCATCTTTCCTTATTTTGTGGCTTGTTTCTGAAGCTCTGCCATGATTATCAGTAGTCATCTTCTTCTCCTCTCTCTTCATGAGCTCCTCACTCCTCTGCAACAAGAAGTTCTCCTTACTGCAATCTTACCTCACTAAGCTCTCCTCACTCAGTCTTTTGGTAAGCACGGTCCTCTATCTGGAACCTCCTCTTGAGAAACACCTTTGCACCTTCTAGGCTTCTGCAATCTCTCACTCTCTCTTAAGAACACTTCAGCTATCCTCTCTATCCAATCTCTTGTTGGATTCTTCAGGTTCACTACCACTTCAGAGTGCTTTCCTTGCTCTGCTTTTAAGAACACATCTGGTTCTTCTCTCACAGCTTCTCTTGTTCTATATTGCTATAGTCTTCACACTTTCTTATGTTGTCACCTATGTTTTGAATGGATTTCCTCTGTCTCTTGCATCTGCAAGTTCTGCTACACATCATCTCTGTGTGCTTGCCTTCTGTCAGATTAGAATCTGATCCTTCCTCTTGCCTGCATAAATACTTTAAAACATAACTCTATTTTTAATTCCTTCATATAGAATTCCTCTGTTCTGTTTAACCCCAATTATTCAATTACAATTCTGCTCTGATACCAAAAATGACACAGCGGAAACAATGGATTTCTATAAACCCACAAATGGATCTGTAAAACCCAATAATCACCCCGTCGAACACCCCTTTTCCTTTCGAAACCCAAAAGCCTTTGAAAAAGCTTTAAAACAATCTTTTTCCCTTTTGGGACCAAAATACCCTTGAAAGTGCTAAAACAACGCTTTTCTACCTTTTAAAGCGATTATATGTGTTAGCGCTGCGGATCTAGATATAACCGATCGGACGGCTCAGATTAAATCACAATATCGGCGATCGGGGTTCCAATGGTCCACAATTATCAGTGTTATCCCTCGACGGAGGTCCGATGCGATATCGCTAATTGCTATCGGCGATTGCAATACACCACTTAACACTTTACTGCTCCCACTCCGAAGTGCCGATGCGATATGTCGGCAATTGCATATTGTCAGGGTTTGGGGATAGGCCTGTGACCTGCGTCGATCTGATTTAGCGACGCAATATATATATATATATAATATATATATATATATATATATATATATATAATAATATATTATATATATATATTATATATATATATATATATATATATATATTATATATATATATATATATATATATATATATATATTATATTTACTCGCGGACCCGATAAGTCTTAAAAGTGGCGTTTATATTATTTCAAATCCGTTTTGTTGAATCTACTCAGTGTTTTGTGCTATTTCTCTATGTGTAAATGGAATTTCCGCTTGTGGACCCAAACTACACCAAATTTGCCTTAACCATGGGGCTTTCTACAGTAAAGTATGAAAACACAGAGCCAATACCAAAATCATCTGAATACAGAGAAAAAAAAGCATTCGAGGCCTCCACGGGCCGTTTATATAATAATGCATGCAACACTAATTTATTCACAATGAATCCATTACATAGTCTCGGTCTTGGGCTAGATTACAACATTAAAGACCTCTGTCTAAAAAGAAATGAAATCCAACCACTATCTATCTACTTCTGTTCTATTCACACTCTTTCACTCTCAATTCATACCTTTCTCTGTAAATACACACTTATACACATAATTACAAGTTTGAGGCTTTCTGCCCCTTTTTGGCCTGATTATTCTAGTTAGCAACCTTCTTCTCCTACGCTGCTCGTAGGCTTACAATGCTCTCGAATCCTCTCTCCCTGTCTCTCTCCTTCAGAAAAGACAAGAAAATACATATATGTCTAAGCTAACCATCTCCTCCACAATTGAAGGAATAAACTATACATTAAAAAATCAAATCCTATCCTAATCTAAACAAATTAGACTACTTGGCTTGATCTCCACGAAGGGAGGATCATTTTCCATTTATTCCAAATTCTGTTCAGAATTAGGCAATAATTAACTACTTACATGTACTTGAAATTAATACAAATTAAACAACCAAGTCTTCCTCCAAAATTTAATTAGCCACAACATGTGACCACTCCATCACATCGTTGGCTAGGCCTAGATGCTCCCGCATCACAAATTATGTGCCTTAAAAAGTGTAAAAACTTCATTGTTGGTTACAGTTTATTATTGGTTACAATTTATTATTTATCCTTGAGTGCATATTATAATATTGTAGGCTTATCAAATTATCTCATTGAATTGTAGACTGTACATATTATCTTCATATTTTCAGGCTTAGTTGTTGTTGTCGTCATGTATGTTAGAACATGCTTCAATTAAATTCAGTTGATCAGGCACGGCCTTATTCATTGATCTCGTTTATGAAGATGTTGATAATGGATAAATTAACAACAATTGAATGGTTTTTTTGGTTATTTATACAATTCTCTCCCTCAAATGAAATTGGATCTTTCAAATGGAAAAATGCAAGATATCACAACCGTGTTTTGTATATCACCATATGTAAAGAAAAAATTAAATAATAATGATTGATCTTTAATCTATCTTGGTTGGCTTGTAACCAAGGGTATCTCACATAATTTTTTGTGTTAGGGGCTTCTTCTTTAATAATTTGAGCTCATTAGACTTGTATAAATTTTGCATGTGTTAGTCATGGATAATGAATGAATTAATGTTCCTATAAGTTGTTTTGCATATTGCATCATTGAAACTCCATTTATAAACCCTAGGTCCATTATCAAAGAGGAAACCTGTTAATTGTAGGATAACAATGGTATGCTCTATGCTTAGAGCAATTTTACTTCAATTTCTGTGATAGCCCAATATCAATATCCAATTCAGCAGTCACATCATCATGATAGTAAAATGTAGATAGAACATAAACAATAATAGTAGAAGAAAATCCAACACAAGAGGACACAATATATGGAACCAGCCAGGGACAAACCCGAATGTGGGGAAACCCTTGATCAATTCTTCTTATAATTATTCAAAGTTCAACAGAGAGAGAGAGAGAGTACAATTTACAATATTCACTTGCTCAATATGATCAATCAAAACAATAGAAATAGAACCCTAACCAGAAAGTCAACGTTTGTCAATAGGGCTGAAATAGACCTCCAAAATAGCTCGGTCAACCTTAGTCAACTCGGCCTCCAATAGTTTTATGAAACCAGCTCACAAAAAGATAGAAAAGATAGTTGAACACCTTAGAATTCAGCCTCTTCGAGGGGGCAACCTACTTTACATTACACAAATGAACAATTCTTCGATGATACAAATGACAATACCTCCTTTCTATATATAGGAGTCTAAGGGGTCATAATATAATCAGAGCCGACATAACAATAATAATGTAAGGGCACAATAATAACAATAGTAGGCTTCTATGGGGCATGATAATAATAATATGGGGACTACATGGGCACAACAATATAATAAGGGGGTTGTACTAATAACAATAAGGGGTTACACTAGTAGTATAGGGACCTAACATGCCCCTCTCCTTCAAAAAGTGTTGTCCTCAACGCTTGATAGTTCTTGACGCTTCCGTATAAATTCTTGTCCTCCCATGTGGAATCTTCAGCAGGTAAGTTCTTCCACTTGATGAGATACTCTGAAATTGATCTATTTCGTAGCTATCGATTTCTTGTTTCTGTGACTGCTCCAGGCTCTAATATGATTTTTCCTTCCTCATCAAGTTCTGGCAATATTGTTTGAAATGGGATCTTCTGCAACTTTTGAATGAGTGGCCACAATTCTTCATCCTTCTTACATTCATACTGTTTCGTTTATCCAATCTAGTTGGATAATAGAAATAGCACAAAATAATGCTTCCACATCCTCATCCTTTCTTGAGAGTGCATCTGCAACAAAATTTTGCTTCCCTTTTCTATAGATGATGTCAAAGTCATAACCCAACATATTTTTGACCC